>BMAO01031600.1:0-28690 GCA_019973975.1 Trichonephila clavata
AACACATGAAGGAACAACAGATACACAGCACAAACAAGAAACAAAGAAGCACAAAAAATGTTACAGGACACAAATAACAAGAATAAAATACAATGAGCTATTAACAGATGAAAAGATGACTATCTACAATAAGTGTGTGGACGAAGAAAGATGAACTTTTTACAGATGAAAAATGAGCATAGACAAGATTTAATTGGTAGTGCCCTCACCTGGGTGAGGGGCACTGTAGGTGTGTGTGGGGTGAGCAATTAGCTGACATTGGTTCACTGCAAGAAGGTGATTTGGATGCAGCAGGTGAACCGAGATCAGAGGCATGATCCCCTGGGTTCACAAACGCCGTCAATCTCGGGAGCAGAGCAGTGTTCTGACCGTATTGCTTGACGCCAGTAAGGTGTTGGATGTAAATATCCCTGGACCAGCGAATACAGTCGACACGCACAATTTTCTGAGGAGATTGAGGTAGCTTTTTGTGGCTACCTTGCGTAGGAAAACATCATTTTCTGGGTCCATGCCCCAAGCGAGCCCACAACAATTGGCACGATAGAAACTTTCTTGTGGCCAAGTTTTCGAAAAACTCAATAAGATTTTTATATTTTTCAACCTTTCGGAGTCGGGCATGATGGAAAGCAGGTCGTCGGTTCTCAAAGGGGATCGTGACGTCGAGAACGAAGAGCTCATCACCAACTTCCGCAACGATGTCGGGTCGAAGACCCTGGTCAACCACTTTGTTGACAGACAGGATTTTACCTTTGAAGGATACCGCAGCCTTAATGCGATTAAGGATTGCGTCGTGGCGCTTTTGCCACGCCGCCGAGTGGATAGGGCAGTGATTGATCACGTGGGGGAGTGTTACATCCCACCTACCACAACGGCGGCACAATTTTGCCTGCGGATCATTCCAGGCTTTGTTGGCGTTAAGTGGGACAAGATTCAGACGGGCTTTGTGTAAAACGCCAGTCAGCGAAGCGCGTAAACTTGCCCTCCGTCAGGAAGTGCGTACTCGCTGGTGAAGGCCAACACAGTCCATAGCCTTTCCCTGGGAGGGCTGTGCCTTCAGGGCTGACGCTGCCTTCGTCTGAAAGAGGTCGTGAAAAGTTCTCAACACTTTTCTCCTATGAACGGAGGTAAGGACGTCATCCCCAATTGAGAGCGAAGGTTTGCTTTGAGCGAATGACCAAGTAATTTTCTGCCTCACCGAAGCTTTCCTAGCGTTCGTCCAAACGTTGGCGAGGCGGTTGGTGGTGCGTTTGAAGTCCTCACCCATACAACCACTCAGGAAACTTCCAAGGTCTCCGTCCGTTGGAGGCCTTCTTGATGCGCTGACGAACAGTTCTCGTGAGCTGCGCAAGAGCCAAGAGGGCAACCTCCTCGTCGCTCGAGGTCAGGAGTTTAAAGGCAGTATCTACCAAGTAAAAAATCTGAGTCCTCGGCAGCAGAGGGACGGAGCAACCACCCCTTTTCTTGTTTGCAGAAAGGTAGTGGTTGGAGCATTTTGTGGCACGGAGAGGATGTTTTTAACCTCACTACGGACAAATTTGTCACCTCTGACCAAGCTGTCTTATCCAGCTGGTCAGTGCGCATGGCGAAACTTAACGACGGAAAGAAGAAGGTCTTTAGCGCATCAAGCTTTTGCCATTGTGCGAGGTGAGACTTAGCAATGCAATCTGCGAGGCGTAGAGCTTCATTGGCATCAGAAAAGTTTTTCTGAAGAAAAAACTCCACAGGCTTACCGAGGTAAGTGTATGCATTGCTATCTTCAAGATGTCGTAGCGGGATGTCCCCGATCGAAAATTTCGATGCCCGAGCCCCAACAGGGTGACTCCAGAAAGGTGAAGCGTTGCGCATTTGTGAGGGTTTACCTCAAGCTTAAGGTCTTGCAGGCGGGCACACGCTTTATCAAGAAGTGCCTGGAGGTCCACCTGTGACTTGGCGAGCAATACGATGTCGTCCGCAAAGGCAAGGATGGCCCTGGATTCTTGGTCGGATTGAACCTCCTGCAAGACAACATCAATTGATAGGTTGAAGAGGATGCCGCTGAGAGGACAACCCTGTTTTACCCCGCTTCTCAGATGGATGGGTAAAGTTGGGCCATCGTTTGTAAGGACCTGCGTAGCTGCTTCCGTGTATATATTCTGGACAAGCCGAGCAAAGTCCTGGTCGACACCACAATTGCGCAATGCACTCAAAATGACCCCATGTGGTATGGAGCCGAATGCATTGGCGATGTCGAGCCAGGCAACAAATCGCTCACACTTGTCCCTTCTGGCCGCTTCCAGGTGTTCGGATAACAGGAAGTTATGTTCGATAACTCCATCGAACGGAGAGAAGCCCTTCTGAGCTGGTGACATGACTTCAAAGGTTTCACACCAGTCAGACAGCTTTCTGGCCAGGCATTTTGAAAAAAGCTTGTACGCAGTGTCCGACAGCGAGATCGGGCGCCAGTCAGTAATTGACGCGGGCTCATTCTTCTTTTGAATAAGTATCGTGTTGGACAACTTCCAACGTTTCGGAACATCCGCAAGCTTGAGGCAAACGTTGAAAAGTTTTGTCAGGACGACGCAGTTCGGGTCTACTTCTCGCCAGTGCTTGTACGAGATCAAATCCGGCCCAGGTGCCGTATTTTCGCAAGACTTGAGGCATTCAAGCACAAACTCCCTGGCGAGAGCTTCGACGACTGGTGGTCTAGTTGGTGGATTTTGACTTTGCTCAATGACGTCAGTTTTGGCATGCTCCCACACCTGTTGGAAGTGGGCAGTGACAGCCTCCCTCGGCAACGGACAGCGCAGCGAATTAGCCTGAGTAATCAGACGTATACACTTACGTCTGTTCCATCGATAATTGCGCTGCACTGCTTGAGGGTTCTGGACGTCCGTCGGGCGGTTTGCCGTTGTTGAGTTTTGGTTTTGTGGAGGACGGGACAAGTGGAAGTGTTCTTGCACCACCACAACCAGGTCGTCAACAAGCGTCTCGAGGTGTGGCAGTGAGCCACTGATCTCATCCACCTCCAACAGAGTGTCGAGTGCTTCGACAAAGCCCTCGAGTACCGCAGGAACGGCCAAGTCAGCGCGACCCTCAGCAGCATCTTCGTTTTGATCAGGACACGGGGGTCAGCAGCCAACGGACTGGCAGGTGGAGCGAGTCTGGCAGAACCAGGATCACCGGAAGAAAGCGGAGCCATCCTGGCCTTCTTCTTTTTCGCCTTTTTTGACGATGTCTCGGGAACGGTGAGTTGGGGCAACTCAAGGACTGCCGCTTCCCGACGGTGTGTTTTTCGGTGGTTGTCCAATCCCACCTTTGTAGAGGCCTTGAATTGGCAGTCCTCGCATTCCCAAGTTCCCTGACTCGAACGAGTGACAAGAGAGGCACCCTTCAAGCATCGGTGCCTGGCCGGCTGGACAATTCTTTTGCGACAAGACGAGCACCAGTACTGGACGAAGAGGTTAGGTCGCCTATGGAAGGACGTAAGGTGCCGCTTGATTGAAGTGTTCGTGGTGAACCACTTTTTAGTGGTGAACGAGTGCGAGCACCCGGACACCGGACAACACATTGTCTGTGGAGTAGGGAAAAAATAACGAAGCGTATCACCATGCAAGTCAATACCATCCACTGGGGGTGATGAGGGGAATGACTGTTTGACCGAAACAGTTCTTTCGACAACAGGTCCTCAACCGGCGGAGCAACGGTCTCAGCCGTAGATGAAGAACAAGCCAACTTGGTATGGCGCTTTGGCAATGGTGGGGCCGATTCAATAATATATCCTCCCTTCAAGCAGGAGTGCTCCACAGGGTTTTCAAAAAAGCCCTTCCTGCACAGGGAACAGAACTGATAAAGCTTGCAGCCACCAGTTCCGTGTGCATTTGCAAAGTGGTTTTTGATGCGATCACAAACACCGTCCAGTTACCAGTAGCGAAAGTCTGTCTACACTGGTCGAACGGACATGGGATGATGTCCGCCACTGGGAGTGAGATCTGAATCATTTTCCCCGAAATGGAGAGTGGGAGTTGAGTAGTGGACTTAATGGAAGTGGTGCCCGCAACTGCCAAAGGTGGTGACGGTTTCTTATGCGCTCTTTGGTATGGTAGAAGAGGCCTTTCTTGCTTTTGGCAATGAAACCACATTCAGGGCACCTGAACAGAGGAGGGGTCTCAGTGCCAACGTTACTTGAAGTTGAGACGCACTGTTTGCCAGAGGTTGGCGCAACAGATGCACCAGGTGCTGAGTTCACCCGCTGCTGGGCGACTTCACCATGCACGACAAGGGAGTGCTGGGAGAGGGAAGCAAGAGTTTTAAACTGCTTCTCGCAGAACAGACACACCACCGCTTGGGCTTTGACCGGTTTTTTACGCAGCCTCGGCGGAAGAGGTTCGCGTGGTCGTCTTGGCTTACCAGGAGGGCCCGATGAGTGTAGGTCTCTTGAGGGAGCGCTGGGAACCTCAGTCGGCTGGTTTTTACAAACGTGGACGTCCAAACCATGCTTTGTATAAAAGCGTCTGTCACACTTGTTGCAGGGCAGCAACACATTTTTTGTTGAGCACACTTTCTTAGAAACTACCTGCGCAAATGAAGGTGGTGGGAACGCAGGGTGTGGAGGCGAGCCATTGAGCTTACCCGGCCATGCTTCCCTAAGCGAAGTGACGTCAGGTGAATCCGGAATAGAGATGTCACCAGCAAGCACAATGTCAAGAATGTCTGGCGATTGTGGTGATGGTGGTGATCGCTTCTTCGGTGGGATTTCGCAGATTGTGGTAACTGATGAAATTATGACAGGTTGGCCCGGTGACACTGAAGGAGAATCTTCCGCAACCGGGAGACCAGCGTTTGGAGAGACACAAGGAGCCTCAGAATGGATCTCAGTGACGGGCGCAGGAGCCTCGAGGCACTGAACAGGGCTCACTGGGGGCCAAATCGGAGAATTGTGTTGAATTGCAATCAGGTTCAGTGGAAGGCTTTGGGAAAGTTCGGAGCACTTTCGCTGAACGATAGGGTTGGAGTACACTTGAACTGGTGCACACCAAGATCTTGACAGGCCACCCGTTTTCGAAGGACCCATAGGCAGCGTTTCGCAGACAGGTTGGTCCTGAACGCAAGAAACAGTGGGAGAGGGTGCAAGTTCACCTGACACGCCGGTGAGCGGTTGGCTGCTAGAAGTCAGTAGTCCTTTTTCAGCCGCATCCCCCAATGGATCTTGGATCGTTGAAATTGGGTCTGGTCCGTGAGAAGGGGTGCCACCCTGTGTGATCAGAGAAGCCGAACTTTTCCGAAAAGGGGTAAGCCAATCGTACTCTTTAGAGAGGAGATCTTTAATGTGGAACTCCTTCGGGAACGCATCGAGGCAGTATTGCTGCCTTGGCGACGGAGAGTGCGAAGTGCTGAGATGATCCCAAAGGGATTGGGTGCCGGGCAGGACACGGTGACAAATCTTACACAATCCGATTTGCACGGCCCTAGCAAAGGAAATTTGTCGCCGTGTGCGATGGGCGACTGGTGACCCCCGCGAATGTCTACGTGGGGTCGAGGAATATGACGGTTGTGAAAAAGATTTTCGAAACTTATTCGACATATTCATGAGAACCTGGTGGGGCCCTGGTGAGAGCATCGCAAAAACAAAACATTCTCGCAAGATAAAGCACAGAAAAACATAACAAAACAATTTCAGCTAAGCAATTAAACAAAATCTACTTACAAAAGCAAAATGGTCAGTCTCCAATTGGCCACAACGAGAACCAGACAAAACAAACATTGCAGGAAGCGACAGCAAGACGTCACAACAAGATTGGCGACCGTGCGTGGCGAACAGGTCGACCGCAGAACCCTCTATCGACGTCTCGGTAGCGGGCACCCCAGCTCCATGACTGCCACTTTTGAACAACAGTGGGGGAATTACGAAAGTCAGAATGACCCACTGCCAAGTGGACAGCATGAAAACCAGGCATGTTGTAACAGAAAATTTAAATGCATAGCACAAACACATTGGAACCATTGCAGCCCGGCGGAGACCAACACAGATGTACCCAGCCAGAATATTGAATTAATACACATAAAAAAATCAGAATGGACCCCCACGGGACTTCCCCAGGGGCAATGCTTGTGATCACAGCAGTGTAACGGTAAACAACTCAAGCGCAAGCAGTTTAAATGGCACAATTAAAATTGAGGAGAAAACAGCGCAAATTTTTTCAACAAAGATGCAAATGTTGCAATGCGCAAACAGATAGCAGCAACAGACAGGGCGGGACGAGACAAAAAGAATGATACCAAACATGACTATTATAACAAAAACACAACGCAAGCAGGAGGGATTTAAAAAACTTGAATTTAGCGAAAAAATTGAGTACTTATTGACACGGTACGTAATGAATTGAGGACGAACTATGCGCGATACAAACAAACAGAGATGATGTCACGAAAGGAAATCGCAAGCCCCTCAGAACACATACCCATTTAATGTAGTTTGGGATGTAAACACCCGAGCTATGGAGGTTTAGGTGAAATTTAGCGGAATTTAAAAAATTTTTAAACGCTTAAAAAACCTAGAAGAAATTAACCAAAACAGATGAGATTATATCATCTGATGGAGAAAAACAGGGGCTATCTGCTGGCATAAGTTACGACCCTCAAAAATAAACAGCTCACGCGAAAAGGCGGGAAAACTGCTGAGCCGACGGAAATTACCGGAGGGCGTAGGAACTGAGAAAAATTTTCCTTTTTCGAAGAGACCGACAAGGTACTAGATTGGTATCCATGTGGCATCAAAATTTGGAAAAGACCAAATATCAAACGCCCCCTGGGCGCCAGCAACCAAAGACCAAATTGTGTCGGAAGGCATTATTGAGGACTAAGGTCTATCAAATTTTCAGAAGACAGAGTTCAAAAGAACTCGAGTTCTCGCCCAAAATGCACAACAAGCTCTTTCCCGCCAAAACGTGGGCGTGGCATCAATGTACAAGCATATAGATAACATATATTAATCACAGAAGCTCAACAATTAATATTATATACAAACAAAGACTATAGGTAGCAAGGGCCTCAAGAGACGAAAAAGGCGATATCTCACACTAATAGCCAAAAATGAAACCCCAGCCCTGAGAGCGTTTTAAAGTTAACTAAATTTTCTCAAAAGCACATAAGAACATCAGCAATGTCAAAAAACAAGCATTAAGTTATTGCGTGATCACAAGCCCCCAGTGCGTCATATCATAAAACAAACTATATTACCACATAGATAATCGCATGACGGTTCAATAGAGTATATTGAACATGGTAATGGCATCAAAACTATTAAAGATATGGACAATTTAAAAAATTTTAAAATAATTTTAAAACGGTCAAAAGACCCGAAGATTTGATGCAAATTCAACCAATTTTTTATGGGAGAAAGGTTTCGACAAGGCGCATCTAGTGGTAAGCATTACAAAATAATAAAAATAATACAACAAGAGATATAACGCAAAAATATAACAGAAGGGGGGAAAGCACCCGGGGGGGAACATAAAATATTACAAAAATACAAGTCTGTTTTAAGTAAAGGGCCAGCACCATATTAGAAACATATCATAAAAATAAACAAAAGTGCAAATTGGCCGAGCTCTGAGGGCAGAACCCAAAAGCAGACAAACCTAAATAAAACACAACATAATATGCAAGACCATACATACAATAATGATGAGCAGAAGGGCAAGGTACATCTGCAAAAGAAACTAAGTGGCCAAACAATAAACAACATAATGACCAACAACAACATGGTGTTCAGTGCCAGATGAAAAATGACAGAAATTAAATTTTAAATAAAATACAATTGCCAAATAAGAAAATAAAATTCGTCGGGCACTAAACAAACAAAAAGCATGCGAGACTCACCAGGACCCCGAAGAGAAGAGTTGTTACTCAACCATCACCAACTCAATGGGAGGGAGCAAAACAAGTTCGAAGAAAATCCAGGTGGGTATACACACCTAAGAACGCGCACAACACAATCTTGAGCACAATCTTGAAGCACTGGAATTTTTGGCAGAGTTTCTTACCGAAAGGACTTCAAGTTGACCGGCAGAGTTTCTGGCCGAAAAGAGCTCCAAGACGACTGGCAGAGTCACTGGTCAAACAGGGTCCTGACCAGGGTCCGGCCGCAACTGGACAGAGTCAGGGACCAAGTCCTACGGAACCACTGCAGAGTCCAAACCAGGGTATGGCCGCAACTGGACAGAGTCAGGGACAAAGTCCTGCGGTACCACTGGTAGAGTCCAGACCAGGGACCAGATCGATGAGGGGACAGAGTCTAAGGACAAAGCCCAACGCGATCCAGGCGGGTATACACGCCCATAACTGGAAGCAGGAACAGCAGGGCTTGACTGGAACGGGAATTCTCACCGGGCTCCAAGGCAGTGAAGAAGGCTCACCAAGACCAAAGGCAGCACTGGAACAGGCAGCAGGATCTTGATGGAGATTTCTCACCACAGGTCAGCAGAGGCAACTGGACTGGTCAGCAAGGCTCCAACTGGATTCCAGGATCAGGCACAGGAGTGGGCAGGATCAGGCAGGTAGTGCTACATCCATCCAACTCTCAGCCAGGGCAGGATAATCCAATAATCACAAGCTGGTCCGGATTTTCGAATCGTTATAACTCGAGAACCTGTGGAGAGCGCCAACAATGATTAAGCTGATAAGAACAGAGTTCTGTACGTAATAGTCACTAATCACACGGAATAACCATTAGGGTCACCGAACAAGACAGTGATGGTTACGACTTTACTAATGTCACTCTAAGTTTCATAGTCCAGATCAATAATGAAAAGGAAAGTCAACTTAGTACTTAAGGTATCTAACATTGGCATTGGAGGCCACAAGCACAAGTATGTGGGAAGCATTTCACTTTAAGAGAAAGATGGGAATAATCTAAAAGACACAGTATTTACATATATACAGATTGATTGATGATTACACAGTATATGAGTTGATGGTGGTGAAGACAAACAGAATGAAGATTGGCGGTTGGATATTTACAAGTCCACTATGTTGGCCTCCATAGTGGGGGAGGGTTCATTGTATCGCTGGGATACTTGTGTTTGAGTTTCACAAGCGTCACGGTTGTCATTTGAGTTGGAGGCCGTGATCGCTTGCGAATTGTCTTGGATGGCAGGGACTTCTGTTGTGCTTGGCAGTTCGAGGGGTATTGCATTGTTTGATGTCCTCGAATACTGCTGAGCACCAGTCAGATGCTGTACGTAGATGTCCCTACTCCACCGTATGCACTCGGACACACAAAGTTTCCTAGGACGGCCAGGTAGCTTCTTGTGGCCACCTTCTTGAGGAAGAGATCGTTCTCTGGGTCCCAAGCGCCGAGGGATCCAACAACGATAGGCACGATGTGAACGTCTTGATACCCCAAGTTCTTGTAGTGGGGTATCAGCTCAAGGTACTTGGCTACCTTTCGTTCACGCGCAAGTCGGAAAGCATCCCTTCTGTTCTCGAAGGGGACGGTAACGTCGACTATGTAGATCGTGCCATCGATCTCGGCGACTAAGTCCGGTCGGAGGTGGTTCGGACCAATTGCTTGGTTCTCCGACAGTATGGTGCCTCTGTAGGCGATTGCAGTCTCAACTCGTGCCAGTACCGCATTGTGTCTCATTTGCCAGGCAGCGGAATAGGAGGTGCAGTGGTTCAAGACATGTGGGAGTGTCTCCACCCACCTACCGCATCTCCTACAATTACGCTCTGCTGGCAAAGGACCATTTTTGTTGGCATTAAGCGGCACGAGATTGAGGCGTGCTTTGTGCACGAATCGCCAGTCGGCAAACCTGGTGTATTTTCCATCCATAATGAAATGGGAACTGGCTGGAGCCATGGAAACGCAATCCATCGCCTTTCCCTGGGAGGGTTGTTCAAGGAGACACTGGGTCTCACGAACTTGGAAGTGATCGTGGAACCCACGCATCACCTTCCTCCGCTGGGTAGAGGTGATGTTCTCATCACCAAAGGCAATGGACGGTTGTCCGTTTGAAAACGACCAGGTTACCTGTTGCCTGTCAGAGGCCTTTCTAGCCAACGTCCAAGTGTTGGCTAGTTGGTTCGTGGAGCCCGCGAACTCATCTTCCATGCATCCGCTTAGGAAACTACCAAGATCACCGTCAGATGGTGATCTTCCTAAGCGATGGCGTACCGTCCTGGTTAATTGGCCAAGAGCTTGTATCGCTACCTCTTCGTCCTTAGAGGTGAGCAGCTTAAAGGCCGAATCGACCAGGTAGTAATCGGAGTCCTGGGCTGCCGACGGCAAGCCGCAACAGCCAAGCTTCCGATTGCCATAGATGTAATGGTTGGATGCATTGGAGGGGAGCGAGAGAATGTTCTTGATTTCTCTCCTCGCAGCAAGATCAACTTCAGCCCAATCTGTTTTACCAAGTTGGGCTGTGCGCATGGCAAAGGACATCGTTGGGAACATGAACGTCTTCAGTGCGTCCAACTTTTGCCATTGCGACAACTGCGAGCCGCAAAGTTTCTCAATTAGTGAGAGGGCTTCATTTGCCGTGCGGAAGTTCTTTTGCAAGAAGAATCCCGCAGGCTTGCCTAAATATTTGTACTCTTCACCGTCCTCGAGAGCGGAGACAGGTACTCCGTCAAGGAGGAAGGTGGAATTGCGTGATCCCGTTGGGACACGTCCCGAGAGGTGGAGGGTGGCGCATTTCCTCGGATTGAGGTGGAGGCAAAGGGCTCTCAGTTCGTCAGACGTGGTTGTGATTAGCTCTTGCAGATCGGCTGCAGAGTCCGACATGAGCACAATGTCGTCGGCAAAAGCCAATACGGCTCTGTGCTCGCGGTTCTCCTGGATCGTATGGAGAACCTTGTCGATCGCCAGGTTGAATAGGATCCCACTAAGAGGACAGCCTTGCTTCACACAGCTCAAGATTTTGATCGGTGGAGTTGGCCCCTCTTCAGTGAGAACCCGGGTGGTTGATCCTTCGTAGATGTTGGAGATCAAGGTGACAAAGTCAACATCTACTCCACAGGCCACTAGAGAGTCTAGAATGACCTGCTTGGGGACCGAACCAAAGGCGTTAGATATGTCCAACCACGCCGTGAACTTGTCTGTCTTGACGCGTCGGGCAGACTCCAAGTGTTGGGCTAACAAGAAGTTATGCTCCAACACGCCATCAAACGGAGAGAACCCTTTCTGCGCGGATGAAAGGACTTCGTTCATCTCGCACCAGTCGGATAGTTTGCGCGCCATGCACTTTGTAAATAATTTGTATATGGTATTCGACAGGGAGATCGGCCTCCAGTTGTCCAACCTATCCAACTCATCTTTTTTATGGATGAGTATGGTTCGGGAGGACTTCCACGAGGCAGGTATGTCTGCTACCTGTAGGCATATGTTAAAAAGCCTAGTGAGGACGGTACAGGAGGGGTCGATCTCTCTCCAATGCCTGTAACTTATCAGGTCCTCACCCGGCGAGGAATTTTCGCACGAGCGGAGACAATCAGTCACAAAGTCCCTGGAGAGGATCTCAACGACCGGTGGTCTGGTCGGAGGCTCAGGAAGTGGCCTTTCTGCAGGGGAGCCAACAGTCTCCCAGATGCCCCGAAAGTAGTTGAAAGTTTCCTCCAACTTTACAGGGCATCGTGCAGATGATGGTTGCGTGATAGCTCTCACGCACTTCCTCCTGTTCCATCTGTAGCATTGTTGTACCTTTTGTGGGTTGGCCAGGTCCAACCCACTCGATCTTATTCCCGTCGAACTGTCAATTTTGGGAGGGGCACTTAGCCTAAAGTGCTCCTGCACGGCTGAGACCACACCCTGGGCAATGTCATTGAAGATCGACATGCGGTTGTCAATCTCCTCGACCTCCAGGAGTGCGTCTAGTGGCTCTATAAACGAGCTAAGAGTGCATGGACGCGCAAGGTCAATCCTACCTCTCGGATTCGAATCGTCGTTTGTAGTAGGCTCGCTGTTGTCTGAACCCTCATTCGTGGCAGGGGCTGTCGGGCTGTCGGTTACAGGTGCAAGTGACCTGGTCCCTGGTTCACCTGTCAGAATGGGCGTGAGCTTCTTCATTTTTTTGATCCTCCGAGCCTTGGGTCCTTCAAGGACTCGGAGTTTTGGCATCTTTTCTTGCAATTTTCTCCTTTTATGGAACTTCTCATGGTTGAGAAGGCAATTTTTGGTCGTAAAGATGACTCCACACTCCACACATGGCCAGTTGCACCCGGGTGAATCGGTTGTGACGACTGACAGGACACCTTCTAGGCACGGGTGTAACGCCGGCTTCGACTGAATCCTGCAATCACAAATTGCACACCAGTATTCCACGCGGAGATTCGACAGTCGGTGATATGAAGTAAGGTGCTTCTTCACCGACGTGTTTGTGGTGTACCACTTTGCCGTGTGGAAAGAATGGGTGCAATTTGCAACCGGACATGTTAGGACCTGTGGGAGTGGAAATTGGAGCCGTAGGGTCTCACCCAGTATCGCAGCTCCGCCACGTTTAGGGGAACCACCTCCCGTTCGTGTTGGAGCTGTGTGGACAGCAGTTGGAGTTGCGTCCTCGTCTTGGTTCACAATCGGGTCCTGGTGGTCAGTACTTCTGGGGTTAGCCCGCCCCACTGACGCACCATGGTCCCTAAGACGATGGTATGTGAGCCCTTTCCTCGTCTTGCAAGTACTGCACACGAATGTGCCTTCATGCGGCTTCTTGCCCGTTATCTGGTCGGACAACCCATGTATTTGTGCTGGGTTGTCAGGGCAAGTGACATGGAACTGCGTTTGCTCTGTAATCTGGCTCTTCTCAACCATGATTACTTCTGTGTGTTTCGGTCCTCTGTTGGGGACTTTGATCGTCCCATTGTGCTTTCTTTTAATGTGCTCAGCCAGGGAAAACTTCTGGCTAATGAAGGAAGCACAATCCGGGCACCAGACGGCAGAGGACGAGTGCAAGCTTGGTTTTTCCTTGCCTTTGGGGGCGCCAGGCATGGCGACCGTGTGACACTGGATGATGTGCTCATCCAGGGCAGCTTGTGTGAGGAATATTAATGGATTCCTCACGCTGCACGCCGCACAGGAGAAATGGTCCCCCGATCTTGTTGGGGGGCTCCTAGGGTGCGCATTCACACGGGAGATGTCCTCTGCTGATCGTCTAGGCTTCGGTGGCGGAACAATTTTGTGAAAGTTCCATGTGTGGTAAGCAAGCGTCCGTTCAGATCCGAACTGACGCTCGCAGACCTCACACCGAAAGGGGCCATCGAGCCTGCGGGCGCTGATTTTCCCGGCATGTTCCTCAATTAGAGGCGTCACGCACGGTATCAGGGCGGCAGAAGAAGACGCGTTCTTGGTGCCCGGCGACAGCTTCCTGAAATGTTTCTTCAGGTAGTGCTGCTCGAGCGTTGTGGCCAGGTGGATCCTCCTGTCACAATGCCTGCAGAACACTAACCTGGTTCTTTCAGGTTGTGGTTTCATTGCTTTCTTCGCCCCTGTTTTTCTAGGGGCGGCATCGGACCCCGCTCTTGGTTTTTTTGTCGAGGCGGTGGGCGTCCGGTCTTTCTTGAGTATCGCTGGGTTCTTGGGTCCAGCAGTGTTTGTCTTTGTCGTGGAACTTTTTTCACTTCCACCCGACACAGCCGTCAGCACCGCATCCCTCACTGGGGTTTCCTCGACCACCACTTGGCAAGCAGCCTCGTGGTCATCTCTACCCTTTTCAGTGTAGAATTTTTTGGGGCAATTGGAGCAGAGCCATAGCTTTGACACTGTGGCCCGCTTACTTTTGCCCAACTTGGCCGTCGCCGCGTAGGTCGGGGGACCGAAAGCACGGTGGGGGGGGAGAGCCAGTTAGGCTCTCCTGCCAAGTTGAGAGAAGGTCGTTGATATCCGCCTCCGATTGTTGGGACAGCTCACCTGCGAAGATGATGTCTAACACGGAGGGAGAGTTCGACCTTTGGGATGCGGTGTCATCATTGCCTTGCTCGTGGGGCGAGCTCGTGGCAGTTGTAGGCATGGTCTCCACCGCGGCAGGGACAGCATCTGCCATGGGTGGGGTGGTCAGCGCAACTTCTAATTTCTTTTCTACCTCGGTTGTGTCGTGATCAATCGTCACTACGGTCTCTTGTGTGGTGAAACCGGCAACAACCGCTTCTTGTTGGTAGTTTTCATCGCCAGTGTCACTGTTAGTTTGCTCCTTCAGTTCGTCAGTTTCACTGTGGGTGAGCATTCTAACTTCAACTGGGGGGCTAGCTTCCAAGGCCACCAGTTCTACCATCTGGGTCACGGTTTCTCTGACAAACCTCGTCGGCGTGAAATCCTCGACCCAGTGTATTGGTGGTGCAAACAAATTCCTTGGGCTAGCCGACGGTGGTGGCGTCGCGTCCGGTGGGCCAGTATTGCCTGATTTAGGGCTATGAGAGGGATAGTCGATCTCCTCTGGTGGGCGGTGCAAGGGCGGAGTAGGGCGTGCAAAGGTTTCCTCAGCACTCGGCTCAGAGGGATTTTGGTCATCTCTGTTTGCAGCCTCGAGTGCTTTGGATAGCTGGTATTCCACCCTCCGTCTTCTTGCGGAGTTCGGGTGTTGCAACACGTGAGGCATCAGCATGTGGATGTCTGGCACATAGAATCCACATAGCAGGCAGCAGCAGCTCGTGGTTGTCCTGGCGATGTCACGTGCAATACCCCCCGTCCTCATCGCAATTGGTGATGGCGAGGTGTCTATTTGTACTGTTTTTCGGTCAGACATGATCAAGAGTTCTTAATCGAATTATTGAGTTTATGAATTTTGGTGTTTGTTCCGATTTTTGGTCGGTTTAATTGAACGATAACAGCTTCTCAGCAATCGGCAGTAAACCCGGTGAGCCTCGCGTAACACGGTAAAACAACAAGTATAAATTATTAAATTGTCTAACCCACATTTCACATACATAATATCACATGACACAAGTCGCTATAAACTTATATGCTAATAGAGGAGTAAATGTGGGTTATACGTACTGTGCACTCCGTCCAACAGGTATCGTCACTGCATGATAGTCAGTTGGTATGACTCACACTGCCCCAGTCAAGCTGTAAATTACCCCCCCCCCTAGTACTAGAGAACCTGGAACAATTTCTGAAAAAGAAGGAAATCCAGGCCTCCCGTTTCGCTAGAAAGCATGATTAGGGGATAGGAAAGGGGGCAACACCTATTTGGGTCGCCATTAAGTAGGTGTTGGGAAAGAATGTTACATTTTCATTTTATGTGGGAAGCACCTATTTGGGATTCCAGAAAGTAGGTGCTCCCGTTGATCTTAGAGGGTGTAGAATGGTGGGCATGTATGCATCATACACAATATGGTATCTAGTTTTTCAAACACAGCAGTGGAAGAATAATGATAACCAGGGGCAGAGTGCACCCTCTTCCACACAGCGATGTGGGCCGATTGCATCTCACAGGTTGGGTGTACACATGTGATATGGTGAAATAGTGAGCATTATAGTATGACAGCCGAACCAAGGGAACCAATGAACGCAATGAGGTAAGTGCACGTAATGTGCTAGGCTTCAAACGTTAAATGGATACTCTGGAGCACAGTGGAACGAGTGAGCCGAGTCTGTATGGACTGCGAGGCTCGTGCGCTGGGTTATTGACAGTGTACTCCCGTAGGGGGGAAAAAGGCACCCTTTTGTAAAATATTAAAGGAATTGTGCATCACCAGGAAGGTATGCACACTGGCCATACTAAGCCAAAATTACAGCTTTTTAAAGTGAAAATTAAGGGTGGGGGGCCAGAATGGTCAAAAAGGTGCACTTTTTCAGACTATGGGCAATATTTAAGTGTCCAAGCCCTCCCCCTTCCCGCCGATATGATCAAAAGGTGCGGGGGAGTAGTATCATTCCAACGCAACCAAGAATTAAACGATCCGATTTGTGGTTCCAGAGATATGGGAAAATTAATGATTACGCAAGGCTATTAAATATGGATTTTAATTGGGGGAGCTTGAATTAAAAGGGTTATACTGACGGAACTAATGACCGTAGGTGTTTGAAAATTACATGACACATACTCTGGAGCCCAAGAGGTCGAATGGGTTAATTTAGCATGACCTAAGTGGCTCGCGCGTTGAGCTATTGGCACTGGACTCGCATTGGGGGGGGGAGCAAAGTATCTGCTCCACAGTGGGCTTAATCGGTGCTTCTCTAAGAGCTCGGCAGTGTTAAACACACGCCAAACTTTCAGAGGGAAATATTAAAAATTTTGGCTGCTGAGACAAAAAAGGGAAAAAGGCGCAACTTTTTCAGTTGTCAGCCAATAATTTTATGAAGAAGCCCTCCCCCATCCCGCGAAATTTGGGAGCAGACGCGGGGGAGTAGTACCAATCGGCAAACTTCAACTTCGAGCCAATAGGAGTTTTGGTTCCAGAGATATGGTCGAAAAGGTGAATATGGGGTAAGGGTATTGGGGGTCTTGATAAAGAATATTGTTCAAAAGTTCACCAAAATCGGCTGCACAGGCTAAACTATGGGAGATAATGAGTTAAGAGTAAATGCGGGCATGCCCGGAGTCAGTTGGGTTCGATTGGAGTCGAACCGCACAGTCCACGAGGCTCGTGCGTCTAGCTATTGGCAGAGGACTGACATTGGGGGGGGATGCATATGGGGGTGCGAAACTTGGGGGATAAGTAGGGTGTAGTCATCTATGACTACACACCCCATATCAGGTCGATGTCATCAGAAATGTGGTTGTAGTCACCATTTTCCTCTCTCAAACCTGATATTTTAATACATAAGCCCCCCCCCAGAATGACGCAACAGGCGAGGACTAGCAGGCATGTCTGATCAACTTGCTAGCAAGTTAACCAGCCATGCCAATCCAGGGGCATACCCGCAATATACCCATGTTTTATTAATTATGAATGTTGGACTAATTATTAATACATTATTGGACGAGGGTGGCTATTGAGTTAAGGATATATTGGATTGGTTGTGTCATTAATAACCGGTAGTTAGTTAATTGATTAAATGCTTAAATGATATGGGATTTAATAAAAAAAAAAGGGAAAAAGCAAAGACACGTGGGAATTAATTTATCTAATTAGTCAATTTCACCGATCACATGTGTACAGGAGCGATGAATGGGGGGCAAGAAATCCGATTGGCTGTGTGCCACCCAGTTCTAGGCATAATAATAAAGGGGAGGCAATCACACATCATAATGAATTGCATGATTAACCTCCCAATATGTGTTAACTACTATTTAGGAACGACCGATCGTTATCGCATCATGGCAGAGATCGTTCAAACACGTGGTTGGGCACCTCGGATGACTCATACGTTGTGACGTAGGAGATATGAGCCACACCCGAGTGCCCAGATATGAAAATGGAACTGGGTAGCAACAGCGGGCACTTGCTTTGCCATAACACGTGGCGTGGCTAGGCCTAATCTTAAATATTAAGTAAGAGTGGAGTTACTATGGGCACCATTGGCATAAGATAGGAATCCAGTTCCATCTGCCAATGGGCACACAAAGCGATCAAGGCAGATGGGCGATGGGGTTTCACATCCCCCCGACTCGCATTTGTGTGGGTTATTTATTTAGTACTATTGAATTTAATTAAGTTAGTTAATGAGATTAGAGCACTGGAGACCACCGATCAGAATATTTAACTATAAATAGTATCAGGTGGAATCCAGGTTCATCTGCCAGTGTGCAAGCCAGACATCAAACGTGATCACACAGGAGGATAGGTCATCCCAATAGTTAATGAATACTATGATTATTTTTAATCAGTAATTAAGAGTTTAAAAGTTCCCACCACTAATTGGGAGCACTGGACACCACTTCTCGGGATACAGGTATCAAATAGTACTAAGTGGAATCCAGGTCCATCTGCCAATGCATATATCATATAGATCAAATTAGTGGTAGGAACGAATTACGGATGGGTGCTTAAGTAATTGGGATGAGTATTTTAATTAAAATTTAATATTAAAGCAAGTTATGGAAGTAGAGTCATAGTGAGGCACTGGAAACCACTAACACAGGTCACAGAGTGAACTGCATCAGATGGAATCCAGTTCCATCTGCCAATAGTGAGGGCACAGGTCTTAGACAGTTATGGCAAATGGTAGCATATGCTCTCCACTATGACTCAGAATTTGTATTTATGATTTAATTGAAATAGAAATAAAGTTAATTTGATTACTGCGGGGCACTGGACTCCATCAGCACTAACACGCTGTGCCAGCGTTACCCAACAGAATCCAGCTCCATCTGCCAATAGTGGGAGCGACGGCGCCAATCAGTCATGGCAAGAGGTAATATGTGCTCTCCACTATGACGCAGTAATCATATTTTTAATTTAAGTCATCTGATAAATAAGTTAATTAGACCCATGTTGGGCACTGGACGCCATCGGAACAAACACGCGGTGCTAGCGTTACTCGATGGAATCCAGCTCCATCTGCCCATATGGGTGAGAAAATTACGTAATCAGTCTGATGTCCGACAGTACACACGATATACAGTATGGGGGGACTATTATTTTAATGAAGTAATGATAATTAATTAAGTTATAGAAGGTTAAGTAGAACAGCCTGCCAGCGCACGGTGAAAGTCATTGGCCCACATTCATCAATATATATTTACACATATTTACAGGTATATACAATACATTTAGAGTAAAAAAGCAGATATGTAACACAGAGACATGACAAGCATCATGTTATTAATTTAAAATATTATTGTGTAGAATAATCAGTGGGATTCAGCACGTTGTTAGAACGAATTCAAACAACCACGTGTTAAGAAAAGTAGGGCTCAGACGCGACGTATCCGAGTCCACTGCTTAATGATTTCCAACTAATTAATAATAATATAGTCAGTCATCACCTCACGGCAAATGGGTACCAAACTATTATACATTAGATAATACACTATTGAATAAACAGTTGTAGTGTGACACTAAATTGCATGTAAGTATATATAAAAAAAAAACCATGTCACACTACATAAACGGCACTTGGTTAATTATGGGTGATTATTAGGTAAATTAGCATGATATATCAGTAACGCGACACAATACACAAGCATAAATGACATATTAGCATTGGTATCACATTAGAGTATATAGCAATTAATTAAATAGAATAAATGAACAACTCCATTGCCGAAAGTCGAAACACGTGGGGGGACTCCCCGCACTAGAATCACTGTAATAGTTTAATTATGGCATTTACACATACATAAATACATTGAGATGCAATCGGAACACATTATCTACAATATTAAACAGTCAAAAAAATTAATTAATGCTGTGTAGAAGAGGAAAGTTAATTTAAGAACATGCGAGACTCACCGGGCATTACTTCGTAATTAGCCACTCATCTGTGGACTAATCACCTTACGATTGTTGAATATCATTGTCCACGCCGTGAAGATATTGTTTGATATCACACACTGTCGATAATCGTGAATCCCAGCGGGTATACACGCTGATTTATCGAAAACAGTTCACACACTAATTGGAGATTATCTAGTCTTGCAGGAAAACGCTAAGTCCAGTATTCTTGCGCAATATTCCAGTAGTGTGATGAAATCGGCAGTTGGCACTTGGGTATTGCGCAATAATTCCAACTATTGCGCAATCAGGATGGCACTTTCAAATTGTAAAAATACTTGTTCGTAATGGTTACCTAACACACGCATAATAACCACAAGGTTAAGCATGTATCAAAATAGTAACACAAAACAATTTACTAATGCCACGAAGAAACGAGGTTCGAACCAACAATGGAACAGAACAACGAAACTTCAGCAAAAAATGAGAGAGAAAGGAACAGAAAGGGAGAAGGACAAACACATGAAGGAACACAGATACACAGCACAAACAAGAAACAAAGAAGCACAAAAAATGTTACAGGACACAAATAACAAGAATAAAATACAATGAGCTATTAACAGATGAAAAGATGACTATCTACAATAAGTGTGGACGAAGAAAGATGAACTTTTTACAGATGAAAAGATGAGCATATACAAGATTTAATTGGTAGTGCCCTCACCTTGGGTGAGGGGCACTGTAGGTGGTGTGTGGGGTGAGCAATTAGCTGACATTGGTTCACTGCAAGAAGGTGATTTGGATGCAGCAGGTGAACCGAGATCAGAGGCATGAACCCCTGGGTCTTCACAAACGCCGTCAATCTCCGGGAGCAGAGCAGTGTTCTGACCGTATTGCTTGACGCCAGTAAGGTGTTGGATGTAAATATCCCTGGACCAGCGAATACAGTCGGACACGCACAATTTTCTGAGGAGATTGAGGTAGCTTTTTGTGGCTACCTTGCGTAGGAAAACATCATTTTCTGGGTCCCATGCCCCAAGCGAGCCCACAACAATTGGCACGATAGAAACTTTCTTGTGGCCAAGTTTTCGAAAGAACTCAATGAGATTTTTATATTTTTCAACCTTTCGGAGTCGGGCATGATGGAAAGCAGGTCGTCGGTTCTCAAAGGGGATCGTGACGTCGAGAACGAAGAGCTCATCACCAACTTCCGCAACGATGTCGGGTCGAAGACCCTGGTCAACCACTTTGTTGACAGACAGGATTTTACCTTTGAAGGATACCGCAGCCTTAATGCGATTAAGGATTGCGTCGTGGCGCTTTTGCCACGCCGCCGAGTGGATAGGGCAGTGATTGATCACGTGGGGGAGTGTTTCATCCCACCTACCACAACGGCGGCACAATTTTGCCTGCGGATCATTCCAGGCTTTGTTGGCGTTAAGTGGGACAAGATTCAGACGGGCCTTGTGTACAAAACGCCAGTCAGCGAAGCGCGTAAACTTGCCCTCCGTCAGGAAGTGCGTACTCGCTGGTGAAAGGCCAACACAGTCCATAGCCTTTCCCTGGGAGGGCTGTGCCTTCAGGGCTGACGCTGCCTTCGTCTGAAAGAGGTCGTGAAACGTTCTCAACACTTTTCTCCTATGAACGGAGGTAAGGACGTCATCCCCAATTGAGAGCGAAGGTTTGCTTTGAGCGAACGACCAAGTAATTTTCTGCCTCACCGAAGCTTTCCTAGCGTTCGTCCAAACGTTGGCGAGGCGGTTGGTGGTGCGTTTGAAGTCCTCACCCATACAACCACTCAGGAAACTTCCAAGGTCTCCGTCCGTTGGAGGCCTCTTGATGCGCTGACGAACAGTTCTCGTGAGCTGCGCAAGAGCCAAGAGGGCAACCTCCTCGTCGCTCGAGGTCAGGAGTTTAAAGGCAGTATCTACCAAGTAAAAATCTGAGTCCTCGGCAGCAGAGGGGACGGAGCAACCACCCCTTTTCTTGTTTGCAGAAAGGTAGTGGTTGGAGGCATTTTGTGGCACGGAGAGGATGTTTTTAACCTCACTACGGACAAATTTGTCCACCTCTGACCAAGCTGTCTTATCCAGCTGGTCAGTGCGCATGGCGAAACTTAACGACGGAAAGAAGAAGGTCTTTAGCGCATCAAGCTTTTGCCATTGTGCGAGGTGAGACTTAGCAATGCAATCTGCGAGGCGTAGAGCTTCATTGGCATCAGAAAAGTTTTTCTGAAGAAAAAACCCCACAGGCTTACCGAGGTAAGTGTATGCATTGCTATCTTCAAGATGTCGTAGCGGGATGTCCCCGATCGAAAATTTCGATGCCCGAGCCCCAACAGGGGTGACTCCAGAAAGGTGAAGCGTTGCGCATTTGTGAGGGTTTACCTCAAGCTTAAGGTCTTGCAGGCGGGCACACGCTTTATCAAGAAGTGCCTGGAGGTCCACCTGTGACTTGGCGAGCAATACGATGTCGTCCGCAAAGGCAAGGATGGCCCTGGATTCTTGGTCGGATTGAACCTCCTGCAAGACAACATCAATTGATAGGTTGAAGAGGATGCCGCTGAGAGGACAACCCTGTTTTACCCCGCTTCTCAGATGGATGGGTAAAGTTGGGCCATCGTTTGTAAGGACCTGCGTAGCTGCTTCCGTGTATATATTCTGGACAAGCCGAGCAAAGTCCTGGTCGACACCACAATTGCGCAATGCACTCAAAATGACCCCATGTGGTATGGAGCCGAATGCATTGGCGATGTCGAGCCAGGCAACAAATCGCTCACACTTGTCCCTTCTGGCCGCTTCCAGGTGTTCGGATAACAGGAAGTTATGTTCGATAACTCCATCGAACGGAGAGAAGCCCTTCTGAGCTGGTGACATGACTTCAAAGGTTTCACACCAGTCAGACAGCTTTCTGGCCAGGCATTTTGAAAAAAGCTTGTACGCAGTGTCCGACAGCGAGATCGGGCGCCAGTCAGTAATTGACGCGGGCTCATTCTTCTTTTGAATAAGTATCGTGTTGGACAACTTCCAACGTTTCGGAACATCCGCAAGCTTGAGGCAAACGTTGAAAAGTTTTGTCAGGACGACGCAGTTCGGGTCTACTTCTCGCCAGTGCTTGTACGAGATCAAATCCGGCCCAGGTGCCGTATTTTCGCAAGACTTGAGGCATTCAAGCACAAACTCCCTGGCGAGAGCTTCGACGACTGGTGGTCTAGTTGGTGGATTTTGACTTTGCTCAATGACGTCAGTTTTGGCATGCTCCCACACCTGTTGGAAGTGGGCAGTGACAGCCTCCCTCGGCAACGGACAGCGCAGCGAATTAGCCTGAGTAATCAGACGTATACACTTACGTCTGTTCCATCGATAATTGCGCTGCACTGCTTGAGGGTTCTGGACGTCCGTCGGGCGGTTTGCCGTTGTTGAGTTTTGGTTTTGTGGAGGACGGGACAAGTGGAAGTGTTCTTGCACCACCACAACCAGGTCGTCAACAAGCGTCTCGAGGTGTGGCAGTGAGCCACTGATCTCATCCACCTCCAACAGAGTGTCGAGTGCTTCGACAAAGCCCTCGAGTACCGCAGGAACGGCCAAGTCAGCGCGACCCTCAGCAGCATCTTCGTTTTGATCAGGACACGGGGGGTCAGCAGCCAACGGACTGGCAGGTGGAGCGAGTCTGGCAGAACCAGGATCACCGGAAGAAAGCGGAGCCATCCTGGCCTTCTTCTTTTTCGCCTTTTTTGACGATGTCTCGGGAACGGTGAGTTGGGGCAACTCAAGGACTGCCGCTTCCCGACGGTGTGTTTTTCGGTGGTTGTCCAATCCCACCTTTGTAGAGGCCTTGAATTGGCAGTCCTCGCATTCCCAAGTTCCCTGACTCGAACGAGTGACAAGAGAGGCACCCTTCAAGCATCGGTGCCTGGCCGGCTGGACAATTCTTTTGCGACAAGACGAGCACCAGTACTGGACGAAGAGGTTAGGTCGCCTATGGAAGGACGTAAGGTGCCGCTTGATTGAAGTGTTCGTGGTGAACCACTTTTTAGTGGTGAACGAGTGCGAGCACCCGGACACCGGACAACACATTGTCTGTGGAGTAGGGAAAAAATAACGAAGCGTATCACCATGCAAGTCAATACCATCCACTGGGGGTGATGAGGGGAATGACTGTTTGACCGAAACAGTTCTTTCCACAATCAGGTCCTCAACCGGCGGAGCAACGGTCTCAGCCGTAGATGAAGAACAAGCCAACTTGGTATGGCGCTTTGGCAATGGTGGGGCCGATTCAATAATATATCCTCCCTTCAAGCAGGAGTGCTCCACAGGGTTTTCAAAAAAGCCCTTCCTGCACAGGGAACAGAACTGATAAAGCTTGCAGCCACCAGTTCCGTGTGCATTTGCAAAGTGGTTTTTGATGCGATCACAAACACCGTCCCAGTTACCAGTAGCGAAAGTCTGTCTACACTGGTCGAACGGACATGGGATGATGTCCGCCACTGGGAGTGAGATCTGAATCATTTTCCCCGAAATGGAGAGTGGGAGTTGAGTAGTGGACTTAATGGAAGTGGTGCCCGCAACTGCCAAAGGTGGTGACGGTTTCTTATGCGCCTCTTTGGTATGGTAGAAGAGGCCTTTCTTGCTTTTGGCAATGAAACCACATTCAGGGCACCTGAACAGAGGAGGGGTCTCAGTGCCAACGTTACTTGAAGTTGAGACGCACTGTTTGCCAGAGGTTGGCGCAACAGATGCACCAGGTGCTGAGTTCACCCGCTGCTGGGCGACTTCACCATGCACGACAAGGGAGTGCTGGGAGAGGGAAGCAAGAGTTTTAAACTGCTTCTCGCAGAACAGACACACCACCGCTTGGGCTTTGACCGGTTTTTTACGCAGCCTCGGCGGAAGAGGTTCGCGTGGTCGTCTTGGCTTACCAGGAGGGCCCGATGAGTGTAGGTCTCTTGAGGGAGCGCTGGGAACCTCAGTCGGCTGGTTTTTACAAACGTGGACGTCCAAACCATGCTTTGTATAAAAGCGTCTGTCACACTTGTTGCAGGGCAGCAACACATTTTTTGTTGAGCACACTTTCTTAGAAACTACCTGCGCAAATGAAGGTGGTGGGAACGCAGGGTGTGGAGGCGAGCCATTGAGCTTACCCGGCCATGCTTCCCTAAGCGAAGTGACGTCAGGTGAATCCGGAATAGAGATGTCACCAGCAAGCACAATGTCAAGAATGTCTGGCGATTGTGGTGATGGTGGTGATCGCTTCTTCGGTGGGATTTCGCAGATTGTGGTAACTGATGAAATTATGACAGGTTGGCCCGGTGACACTGAAGGAGAATCTTCCGCAACCGGGAGACCAGCGTTTGGAGAGACACAAGGAGCCTCAGAATGGATCTCAGTGACGGGCGCAGGAGCCTCGAGGCACTGAACAGGGCTCACTGGGGGCCAAATCGGAGAATTGTGTTGAATTGCAATCAGGTTCAGTGGAAGGCTTTGGGAAAGTTCGGAGCACTTTCGCTGAACGATAGGGTTGGAGTACACTTGAACTGGTGCACACCAAGATCTTGACAGGCCACCCGTTTTCGAAGGACCCATAGGCAGCGTTTCGCAGACAGGTTGGTCCTGAACGCAAGAAACAGTGGGAGAGGGTGCAAGTTCACCTGACACGCCGGTGAGCGGTTGGCTGCTAGAAGTCAGTAGTCCTTTTTCAGCCGCATCCCCCAATGGATCTTGGATCGTTGAAATTGGGTCTGGTCCGTGAGAAGGGGTGCCACCCTGTGTGATCAGAGAAGCCGAACTTTTCCGAAAAGGGGTAAGCCAATCATACTCTTTAGAGAGGAGATCTTTAATGTGGAACTCCTTCGGGAACGCATCGAGGCAGTATTGCTGCCTTGGCGACGGAGAATGTGAAGTGTTGAGATGATCCCAAAGGGATTGAGTGCCGGGCAGGACACGGTGACAAATCTTACACAATCCGATTTGCACGGCCCTAGCAAAAGAAATTTGTCGCCGTGTGCGATGGGCGACTGGTGACCCCCGCGAATGTCTACGTGGGGTCGAGGAATATGACGGTTGTGAGAAAGATTTTCGATACTTATTAGACATACTCATGAGAAACTGGTGGGGCCCTGGTGAGAGCATCGCAAAAACAAAACATTCTCGCAAGATAAAGCACAGAAAAACATAACAAAACTAATTCAGCTAAGCAATTAAACAAAATCTACTACAAAAGCAAATGGTCAGTCTCCAATTGGCCACAACGAGAACCAGACAAAACAAACATTGCAGGAAGCGACAGCAAAACGTCACAACAAGATTGGCGACCGTGCGTGGCGAACAGGTCGACCGCAGAACCCTCTATCGACGTCTCGGTAGCGGGCACCCCAGCTCCATGACCGCCACTTTTGAACAACAGTGGGGGAATTACGAAAGTCAGAATGACCCACTGCCAAGTGGACAGCATGAAAACCAGGCATGTTGTAACAGAAAATTTAAATGCATAGCACAAACACATTGGAACCATTGCAGCCCGGCGGAGACCAACACAGATGTACCCAGCCAGAATATTGAATTAATACACATAAAAAAATCAGAATGGACCCCCACGGGACTTCCCCAGGGGCAATGCTTGTGATCACAGCAGTGTAACGGTAAACAACTCAAGCGCAAGCAGTTTAAATGGCACAATTAAAATTGAGGAGAAAACAGCGCAAATTTTTTCAACAAAGATGCAAATGTTGCAATGCGCAAACAGATAGCAGCAACAGACAGGGCGGGACGAGACAAAAAGAATGATACCAAACATGACTATTATAACAAAAACACAACGCAAGCAGGAGGGATTTAAAAAACTTGAATTTAGCGAAAAAATTGAGTACTTATTGACACGGTACGTAATGAATTGAGGACGAACTATGCGCGATACAAACAAACAGAGATGATGTCACGAAAGGAAATCGCAAGCCCTCAGAACACATACCCATTTAATGTAGTTTGGGATGTAAACACCCGAGCTATGGAGGTTAGGTGAAATTTAGCGGAATTTAAAAAATTTTTAAACGCTTAAAAAACCTAGAAGAAATTAACCAAAACAGATGAGATTATATCATCTGATGGAGAAAAACAGGGGCTATCTGCTGGCATAAGTTACGACCCTCAAAATAAACAGCTCACGCGAAAAGGCGGGAAAACTGCTGAGCCGACGGAAATTACCGGAGGGCGTAGGAACTGAGAAAAATTTTCCTTTTTCGAAGAGACCGACAAGGTACTAGATTGGTATCCATGTGGCATCAAAATTTGGAAAAGACCAAATATCAAACGCCCCCTGGGCGCCAGCAACCAAAGACCAAATTGTGTCGGAAGGCATTATTGAGGACTAAGGTCTATCAAATTTTCAGAAGACAGAGTTCAAAAGAACTCGAGTTCTCGCCCAAAATGCACAACAAGCTCTTTCCCGCCAAAAACGTGGGCGTGGCATCAATGTACAAGCATATAGATAACATATATTAATCACAGAAGCTCAACAATTAATATTATATACAAACAAAGACTATAGGTAGCAAGGGCCTCAAGAGACGAAAAAGCGATATCTCACACTAATAGCCAAAAATGAAACCCCAGCCCCTGAGAGCGTTTTAAAGTTAACTAAAATTTTCTCAAAAGCACATAAGAACATCAGCAATGTCAAAAAACAAGCATTAAGTTATTGCGTGATCACAAGCCCCCAGTGCGTCATATCATAAAACAAACTATATTACCACATAGATAATCGCCATGACGGTTCAATAGAGTATATTGAACATGGTAATGGCATCAAAACTATTAAAGATATGGACAATTTAAAAAATTTTAAAATAATTTTAAAACGGTCAAAAGACCCCGAAGATTTGATGCAAATTCAACCAATTTTTTATGGGAGAAAGGTTTCGACAAGGCGCATCTAGTGGTAAGCATTACAAAATAATAAAAATAATACAACAAGAGATATAACGCAAAAATATAACAGAAGGGGGAAAGCACCCGGGGGGGAACATAAAATATTACAAAAATACAAGTCTGTTTTAAGTAAAGGGCCAGCACCATATTAGAAACATATCATAAAAATAAACAAAAGTGCAAATTGGCCGAGCTCTGAGGGCAGAACCCAAAAGCAGACAAACCTAAATAAAACACAACATAATATGCAAGACCATACATACAATAAATGATGAGCAGAAGGGCAAGGTACATCTGCAAAAGAAACTAAGTGGCCAAACAATAAACAACATAATGACCAACAACAACATGGTGTTCAGTGCCAGATGAAAAATGACAGAAATTAAATTTTGACAGAAAAAAATTAAATAAATACAATGCCAAATAAGAAAATAAAATTCGTCGGGCACTAAACAAACAAAAGCATGCGAGACTCACCAGGACCCCGAAGAGAAGAGTTGTTACTCAACCATCACCAACTCAATGGGAGGGAGCAAAACAAGTTCGAAGAAAATCCAGGTGGTATACACACCTAAGAACGCGCACAACACAATCTTGAGCACAATCTTGAAGCACTGGAATTTTTGGCAGAGTTTCTTACCGAAAGGACTTCAAGTTGACCGGCAGAGTTTCTGGCCGAAAAGAGCTCCAAGACGACTGGCAGAGTCACTGGTCAAACAGGGTCCTGACCAGGGTCCGGCCGCAACTGGACAGAGTCAGGGACCAAGTCCTACGGAACCACTGGCAGAGTCCAAACCAGGGTATGGCCGCAACTGGACAGAGTCAGGGACAAAGTCCTGCGGTACCACTGGTAGAGTCCAGACCAGGGACCAGATCGATGAGGGGACAGAGTCTAAGGACAAAGCCCAACGCGATCCAGGCGGGTATACACGCCCATAACTGGAAGCAGGAACAGCAGGGCTTGACTGGAACGGGAATTCTCACCGGGCTCCAAGGCAGTGAAGAAGGCTCACCAAGACCAAAGGCAGCACTGGAACAGGCAGCAGGATCTTGATGGAGATTTCTCACCACAGGTCAGCAGAGGCAACTGGACTGGTCAGCAAGGCTCCAACTGGATTCCAGGATCAGGCACAGGAGTGGGCAGGATCAGGCAGGTAGTGCTACATCCATCCAACTCTCAGCCAGGGCAGGATAATCCAATAATCACAAGCTGGTCCGGATTTTCGAATCGTTATAACTCGAGAACCTGTGGAGAGCGCCAACAATGATTAAGCTGATAAGAACAGAGTTCTGTACGTAATAGTCACTAATCACACGGAATAACCATTAGGGTCACCGAACAAGACAGTGATGGTTACGACTTTACTAATGTCACTCTAAGTTTCATAGTCCAGATCAATAATGAAAAGGAAAGTCAACTTAGTACTTAAGGTATCTAACATTGGCATTGGAGGCCACAAGCACAAGTATGTGGGAAGCAT
>BMAO01031601.1:0-16993 GCA_019973975.1 Trichonephila clavata
TTTTGTTTTTTCTTTCTGAAGTTTAAATATTGATTTATATAGATGTTTTCTATATTCATAGGGAAACGTAAGCCAATTAATATCATTATAGTTTACTAGAAAATAATTGTAAGAGAATGTAATTAATAAGAAATGAACTTTTTTAATTTAAAGTCTTGATTATTATATTTAGAATGAATAGAAATTTCTGATTATTAAAACTTAAGTGAAGTAATCTTTTCCAAGACATTAATTTTTTTAAAAAAATCATTTGAATTTTCTTAAGATTCAATGAATGCTTTTCTTAAAAATCACAGACAATTTTCCTTTAAAATATTATTATTAATTTTAATGATCATCTTTGAAAAAATTTAATGAATCGCTAATATGTTAGCCATAAATTAATTCGTATAAATAACATCTTTTTCTTCGACTGTTATTTTTTATTCATTAATGTTTTTTTACGAAATGAAAGAAAATAAAAATAGCTTTTGTGTATATGAATACAAATAATTCTTAGAAAACCAGAAAGATATCGTATGAATAGATCTTGATTTAGATTTTTAGTTTTCACGTGGTATATTTTTACTCTTTAGAAATTGTTTCTTATTTATTTATTTTTATTTTTAATATTTAAAATTTGAGATGTGGTTTTATCTACAAAATGTTCTACCACGAAAGTTATAGAAATAATAATATCTTTATATTTCTTCTTTTATTGCTATTTATGTTGAAAAATCTGAGTTTGTAGAGCTTTAGACGTTAAAAAATTAAACTAAATGGGATAAATTCGGAGTTGGGCTCATTGAAGTATCCATTAGTGTAACAAACATTTATTTATTTAAATTAGGTTACACAGAGAAAAAAATATCATTAACAAAAATACCGGACAATGAACTTGGCAGTTTTCCATAGCAACCACGTTTTTTCCTCACCTGGTCTGTACTGAAGATGTGCGATCGCTAGAGGACGCTTCTGCGGTTTGTGACGGTCAGTTAAGTTTATTATGACAAAAGTGCTTAGAGTTTCTAAAATTTAATTTAAAAATTTCACGTATAAAAACTTATTTTTCTTTGAGCATATTCAATAGCTATGGGGAAAAAAAAATTAAAACGAATATTTCTTTTCAATTATTTTTGTATTAATTAATTAATTAAAAAATTATATTATTTTTCTAACCAATATTTATGAAACCAAAATTAACTACATTTTTCAAAATTATAGATTTTCTATAAGAAATTTATATTCATTTTCTTTCATATTCTACATTTTGCTTAAGTAATAACGTTCTAAGCAATATTTCTTTAAGAATTTACTTTTTAAGGGACATGGTGCGATTTAAGCAAAAAATTTTAATTTAAGGTTTTTCAAAATTTTTTGGTTGCCTCCTATGTGTGTATACTATGTAAAACAGATTTTGTGCTCAAAATTTCATAAAAAGCTAGCCATTTAAATTTTTAAGGAGAAAGCTTAAAATTTGTGAAGTCATTTTAAAATGCTACAAAAGTTTCCATACACGCTTGAAATTTGATTTACAAGTACGTCAAACTATGCATAACATAACTTGGTATGCGTTTTGCGATTACATGATTGGTTTTCATACAATACTTCTTTTTATGAATGCTTATTGAAAATTCCTTAAAAAATGTACAAATTCTGAGTTCAATTATTTTTTAAAAAATAAGTATTGCTTTGATTCAAAAATGCGTACCAACTTTTGTTACATGTACTGATAGGTAAAAAAAATTCAAAGCATTAGGCACAATAGAAAAAAAAGCCTTAGCATTTTAAATGAAGACAAACTAGTTATTTTATCTTTACGAGATAAGTCCGTTTTGATTTGCCATAGGAATGTGAATAAAAACGAACGCAAAAGTTATCATAATTCTGTGTTTTTTCAGTTTAGAGCTTTAAAATTTTGTGAGATTATAGAAAAATTTATAAGGAATAATTTAAGCTAATAAAATTAAATTTGATTTTTTGACCGATTTTTGTCATTTGAATCGTACTGTGTCCCCCTTAAAAAGTTATATTTAACTTAATCTACCAAATATACACTTTAAAGCTTTCGTAGAACGAAGAACATCCCACCACTTAAACTAAAGAGGAGAAAACAAGTCATGTTTAGTCAAGTCTACTGACGCTAGTAAATAGCTCTTTGGATAAAAGAGTCTATTAGGTAAAAATGAAGACAAATAGCCAGCCATCGATGTAATTTTCTCTGCAATCAGCCACATTACTTTTTTTGCGATTGCGTTTGTTGAAAGGGAAAATTAAATAACCTCATGGTAGGATATGTATTGAGATCAGCAAAATGATATCGGGTTCTCTAAGGGAAGTGCGTTCGCTATAATCGTAACATAGATATGGTTTCTTTGTTTGATCAAAAGAAAAACAACGATTATTTGGATAGTTCTGATTGCAGTTACTTTCCTAGTTTGCGAAACAATTGGTTAAAGAACGAATTTTATTTATATTAATAAACTGGTTAAATGATATTCAAGTTTGCATAATGTTAGCATTTCATTGTAATAAATGATTTTTTCAATACCTCAGATCCTTTTTGGTTAATAAATTGTAAACAGTAAGAGAGAAAACATTACATTGTTTCTTCTTTCTTATTGATTTGGATCATATATGAACTCACATCTTTTGTTTCAGTAACAATGCATTTCAGTATTATCTCTTTTGTAATGTCGAATGATGGAGTTTCAATGGGAAACCAGTTTATACTTATCTGATGCGATCCACGCGAGGCGATTGAAACGATTAACATTGGAGTTATGCATTAGCATTGGAATGTATTCTGTTTTATAAACCATCTGGATGTTAGGTTTCAATGCACTGAAGCTCGAGCCTGGATGCTTGGTTTCAATAGTCATAAGCCACCAAAAGTTATTCAGTTACATTTTCTATCGTAAGTAACCTACGTAACTTATTCCATTCAAATAACTCTCTTTCTATGTGCGTTACTATATATATATATATATATATTACTAGATTTAAATAAACGTATGTAAAACAGGAAAGAGAGTCAGAACTTTAAAATGGAACAAACCAAAAGAGTCCATGAACCAAAATGGATACCTATTATGATTTTTAGAGCTGTTGCTGAATTAGGACCAGCAAAATTAGGGTTAAGTATACTTTACGGATCCACCTTCCCCGTACAGCAGAAATTTTTGACTTAATAGAAAAAACAGAGCCATATTGAAAAGTTAAACCTCTGTCTCTCTCTATATATATAGGGAGAGAGAGAGAGAGAGAGAGATGAGATATCATTTGGTATTTGGGTACTCTATTTTTATTGACGAATAACACACAAATAAAAACACTAGATTCATTTAGCGTTGCGACATCACAAAATAGAGCAATGGTGGGCGATATGACTAGGGACAAGAAGCAGCCCAATTTTCCTAGGAAACGAGAGTTTTTATATGAAGGGGCAACTGGAAGTTCCAAATTTCGAATGACTTCCGTGGGCGGAGTTTGTGATCGGTGGAAAGACATCGTACGATGTTGTTGTCCGCAATCCTACTTTAAATACGTTGAGCTGTTAATTTTTTAAGAGTACAGTCACGATTAAATCCGTGGGTAAGCTAGTTAATTATCTACTCCCGAGTCCTGGAGGGCCAGGACCATTACAAATTAAAAAGTTGCTTAGATGTAATTAAAGGGAATTTCCTTAGTATTTGGACTATTACCAGGTGAACGTTAAAGACTTCGAATAATTCTGGCATGATTGAATTCAAGCTGCTTTTTATTATTTAATCACGAACGTCTGATCTACCAAGCGAATGACGACGATTTCTTCTTTTGTCTCGATTTTGACAGCTTTCGTCTCTGTTCTTAATTTCTTAAATTCTTTTGACGACATGAACTGTAGTTAATTACATTCCTACTATAAAATCTCTCACTTTACTGTATGCTACAGTGGCAATACTATCTTTATCAGATTTGCTCAACAAACGATTACGTTTTCTTTTTCACTTGCCGTGTTACAATGCCCCAGTTCATTCTACAAATATACTATAAAGAACTCCTTTAATTCGTCTGAAAAGTGTCTGCTTGATTTATTTTGGTCACTTATTTTGGATCTCACAACATAATTTGAGACACCAATATTTTTTAACTCTAACTTAAAATTCACCTTTCCTGAAACTGGTAGAACTTGATAAATTTCTTGCTTACATAAAAGTTGAAAGTTCTACATTGTAATGGAATTTCTATGAATATATTCAGTAAAATAAAGAAAGCTTTAATGTCTTTTGTTTTTTCTGAACTTTGTGTATTCTTTATATAAAAATCACATTCATTTATTATTGAATCAATGCTATGAAAATTGTATTTTATAATGTGCAAAAAGTATTTGATTATTATTTTCATATTTTTTAGATAGCAAGCATTTGATTTTAATACATTTTTATCTAAATTTTTGTAATATAAAGCAAAAAATATTCCACTGAATATTATTCAAGCCTCCATTTTATTTTTATGAAACTCTAAGCATTCTAAACATTGACATTGCGGCCAATATTTCATGCACGATATAGAAAAGAATTTTAGGAAATAGAAATCTTTTCTAAAAGATGCGTTGCAATAATGAAAAATGCCTGGGAATTGTTCAATGCTCTTGAAAAGTTTATCGAACGTAAGCCGAAAAGGATGTACATGTCATAAAATTTGATTTTACGATATTCTTAAGGGAGAATTTGAAGAAAGAACTTTTCTAGTCAGTAGATATAAAAATACATAACTCATTTTTATGAATTTCTTCATCATTTCTCCGCAATAAGGGACAACGATCGAAACATAAATTGGATTTTCCCTGCAGTCCTCGTAATTCACTCTACTTTTAAGCGGTTGAAAAAAAAAGTTAAAGTGAATTTTGAAATATAAGCAAAAGGCAGCTAGAAAAAAATGCTTTTATGATATCCCTAAGTGAATTTCTAAGAATTTATGAAACAAATAATTTAATAACGTGAAAATGCACAACCTTTTTAATTCTAAAAGCGTCAAAATAGAAATACCCATACTATTTTCTACTTCTTCTGCTATTTACAAATGGTTTTTTATGAGATTTATACCAGGTCATCCAAAAGTCCATTACATAGGAAAATTTAATAATTCATGGAATAATATAGGATGAGAAGTAACAATTGACGCGCATACTTGAAATGACACGTGGTCATATTTAAACCAAAAATGTGCAAAAATGGCCAACAGATGGTGCTTTATATGATAACAAAAACAATTATTCGCGTAAAAATTTCTTAGAAATATACGATACTCGTTATAACAAATGTTCAACATGTCAGCTATTGTTACAACTCTATTAGGCAGGCTCTGCAAATATCTCATGCAATGTTTATTGGACAGTATCTTTATTACAGCAATTATAAAAGCACAGCGCAGGGACATACATATAAACTATAATTCTACACCTCATTCCAATTCAGAACTACGCGACAGCAAATTTTAAATCATATTCCACCATCTGATATCATTTAGTGATACAATCACGAACCAATCCTGCGTGCATGGCATAATTTTAAATTCTCATGTCATAGTTGTGATGTCACATACGTCATCAAGGATCTGTTCGTGAATGAATCAATGGCGCCGTAACAGCCATTATTCATTAACAATACCTAGTCTAGTGTGTGACAATGTTAAGAACAACATTGTACAGAATATATGTAGGTATAGTGAAAAATTACCGTCATATGTTGTCTTTTAGTATCTTTAATGAAGTCGGATATTCGCGGTAGATTTACGAACTCCACAACCAATAAATACACAGATAAAGGTCTAGGGACCTGGGAGACCAAGCATGATAGAAGTGGTGACTCGGAAAGCGATCCTCACCAAACGATGTGTACAAAAGGTCTTCCACGCGTGTAGCAATATGGGTCGATCTACATCCTGCATAAAAGTCTCACCTTCTAGTATGTGTCTATCATCAAGATTAGGGATAAAGTGATTCTGTAATATATTGGCTTACCTTACATCTGACACGTAAATAGTTTGCAAAGAATTATACATTTCTTTGAAGAAAAAGGGCCCGCTCACGACTGATGTGGGTGTCCATTTTTTTTTGGTACCTTTTCTTCCTCTTTGGCATCAATAAACCCAATGTCATTTCAACCTTTTATCTCAATTTTTCCCTTTCTACCTATATTATTTCGTGGATAATTGAATTTTCAAATGTTAAGAGACTTTTAGGTTACCTAGTATTTTAGCCAAATTAAAGAAAATATAACCTGCTTTGTGAATTCTCAGTGACATTAACAAGAACACAAAATACGTGTTCTTGTAATTTAAACCTATAAAACGACACTCTTAAGTGTGAGAGAGATGCCACGACACATTTAGAACAAGAGAATATTTATTTTCCCCAAGTTAGATAAAAAATATTTATATTAAATTTTTTTAAATTTATACAGTGAATCATGTTACTCAAATATTATATGATAAATTTATTTAGTTAATTATATTTGTTGGAAAAGTTTTAAAAATTTTAAAAACCTCATTAAAATTTTTATTGTAATAGCATTGGACTGATGCTTATGTACTTTATTGTAATGAATTAAAATTTGTTAAAATTCTATTTTTCTTCCTTTAAAACTTAAGAATTTATAATATTTTATTCAAAGTAATTTAAAACAAAACAATTAAAAACTCAAAATATTTACTTCAAACAATATTATGTGGAACTTTTTTTAAAAGTAACGTATTTTAATGCTTAAATTGTAAATATTTTGCTGTGTCATTTCCATCAAAATGAAAAATGACCTTTCACGTGTATTTTGAAGTTTTAAATATAAATAATTCTTAGAATACCTTGATTAATTCATATAGAATTTAATTTCTTGATTAATTCATACGGTGGTTATTAGTCAGCATAAATGCATTTAAATTGTTCTAGCAAATGAATAATAAAGGAATATTTACCATTATTATGAAACTTAACTACAAAAAGATAGATTTATTCTTCCTTTTTCATAACAATTTGTTCAGATTGGTTTGGTAGTATAGTATTTAAAAAGCAATTACCTTTCTTTAAAACGGCATTAAAATGCTTTGATCAATCTCTAAGATTCTAACAGAATTAAATGTAACTTTATAATATAAATGATAAGTATGTATCATTGAGTGCTTTCTTGAACGTTAATTGCGATGATTTCGAAAATAATAATCTATCTTAGATTCATTACGTTATTGCATAGTTATACTATGTATACATATAAAATTTCAAAACGAAAAAATGGATTTAGAATTTAAGAAGACAAATTATTTATAAATTACTGCTATTAATGGAGTACATAAATATAATAATAATGAAATAGTTAAATTCCTATTTTATTTGATAAGATTTTAATTGGTATGTTTAAAGGAAATTAAATTTTATTAATAAGATAGCATTTTCAAAATTAATACAAAGAAAGATAGTTATTTATAAAAAGAATTTTCCTTTTAAATCTCCCTTAATCGTTATTTAATGTCGTATATTTAAATAAATAATTGATACAAATATGATTTAATTTATTGTAGAAAGAGAGAAAAAGAGTAAAATATCGTGATATTAAAATTTCAATTTTTAGTTTATATTAATTCTTAGAAGACAAATTTGTGAAAACATTCCCATTTCCCCCCTCTATCTAACCCCAAGTAAGACTAAAGCAATTATGATAAACTGAAATATATTTCCCACTTACCGAATATAATATAAAATGGTCATAAATCTGTTTTTTGATTGAAAAAATCTGCTTTTTTAATTTTTATTCTGTTAAAATTTTTTTTTCTACAATAGTTTTCCTTCTCATTTTATGTCTATCATCAAAATATTAAGTAATCATTATTTTAATAGGAATTCAGTATTTATAAATTGTCAATATTCAATTTGCAAAAATATTCAAAAACTATGCTTATCTAAAAACATTCTTAAGACAAACCATTTTAAAAATTTTCTTCTTTTATTTATAATCACCATCAAAACTATTTTACCGTTTTCCTTGCAGACTCTGCATAAGTAGTTTTGATGTTTAAAATTCAGATTATCATCATATTTTTGCACGCTATTTTTTTAACTAGTGATATCTTGAAAATGATTTGGAAAAATCGGAAATGTTTATTAATTCTTGAGTAGTGTTGCATATCCCAACAACTGTTTGAAGGACTAATTATCATGCATATTTTCATACATTATGCATATAGAAAAGATTATTGTATTATTGAAGACAATACTTTAAATAAAAGTGTTTCATTTCCTTAAATTATATGTTAAAGTAAGAGAAAAAAAACTGTTTATTCCCTTAGCAACAGTAATAATTATATGAGAAAACTAAAATTATAATATCAGAAATTTATGATTATCGTATTAACATATAATAAATATTTTTAAAAAAATAGTTCCATTCAGAGAAAATTTACGCCTTAAACTCATAGTGATGAACATTTGCCTCGTGCGCTTAAAACCTCGTATATTTTTATGTAGTAACCTTTTTGCAGTGTATTTTTTTAAAAATTTTTTATTTCACTAAAAAAAGTCTTTGACCATTTATTTCTTTATGACAATTTTCATTGCTGGCTAGCTGTCTGAGTACAACTTCATTTCTGCGGTTGTTACAGATTATTGTTATTGAAATAAAAAGTAATAAAAACATACAGGAAAACTTGTTTTCGGATAGAAACGAGGTATGAGTAACAAATAGTATTAATATTTTTGCATATACAGATGAATTTATGCAAGAAAAATAAAGTTATCTTTGTGATGTAAAAATACATTTATATGCAAAAAATTCTTATGCATTTTTTGTAAATTTTGTTCAGTAATTAATTACACTCACTTCCTGGTTGATTTGAAATTTGAGTTATTAAAAATAAAATTTCATGCATTTAAGGGTTAAATATGTATATCTAGATATCAATAAGTTATATATATCTTAACCAACTTGTATCGCTATGTGAAAAGTATTTTATCGAAAATATCATTACAAATCGTATTAAATTTGGAATGTATCAATTTAATATTCAATGTGCCTAAGTATTTTTATAAGTAACTGAGAAAACAAAAATGTAAAGTCAATGGATAACATAACAAAATTCTAGTACTTAAAACCTTGTTGAAATTTATTAGTTTCGTTGATATTTATGAGCTTAAATTATGTTTCTGTTAAAAATATGAATTTCTCTTAGGGAATGTAACACAATTTTTTTTAAGAAATTGACAAGAAAAACACTTATTTTTAAACAGACGAAATATTTTAATATGATAGGTTTAAAAACATTTTATGTTGTGAGTGGATATCATACATTTAATACAACTTTACAAGATAAATTATAATATCGAATTTTCGCAAATAATACAATACTAATTCAAAGTTTTCCATAATATTATGTGGTTATGCGCCGTTAAGAGTAAAATTGTTCAAATTGTCCAAGATATTGAAACTTTTTTAAGAATTGGCTGTTGAATAATGTTTAAGATATATATTATTAAATGTTAATTAGTTAAAATTAGGTATTAGGCTCCGTCAATAACATTGAATGTATGTTACATTAAATTATAAATAATTTCTTATACTACTATGTATAACGTGTACATAATAGGGATTAAGTATCACTTCTGATTTGATCATAATTTCTATTTGTATTAACTAGTGTTTATAACGCGAATTATTGATGTGAATGACATTTTATCACAAAATCTTTATATTCAATTGACACTTTAATGTAAATACTAAATGTTTAATTATCCCACACTTAAACAGAGTAAATAAAAAGTATACAGTTACTTTTATATTAAACAAAATTTTGTATTTTTAATGGTATAGTTTCTACAAAATGTGATGATTTTATTCACATAGACGCTTAATTATATCTCTCATGGTAATTAATATCAAAAGTAACTTACTAAAGATTGGAAAATGCTTAGCAATTACACAGCAACTTCTGAATACCTCTTCGTGGCTATTTAAACATTTGAAAAGATGCTACTAAAATCATGAAATACTGTCTTAAGACAAGTCTTTTTGTTATTCAATATCTATTATCGAATTCTTCTCATGCGTCATTGAAAAATTACCATTGAATAATTTAGAACATAAGTTATTCGAAATCAACTATTCAAACTCAAACTTAGAGTACTGGAGAACAAATCTCTCCAAAGATTCATTAAATAAAGAATTCTTTTTTAGCTTTTTTTTCAAACCGCAACCGCTTTCTTTCTTTAAGAACTTTCGCTATTAAAGTACTTCCAAAGATACCATAATTGGCTTTAAAAAATTTGACACATAATTGGCTTTTGCTCGGTAAAAAAAATTTCTTCTCACAAAATCTCATTTTATTTTCTAAAGAATTTTAACAAAAAGACTTATTAATTAGGTTCAAAGCTGGTTCGAGCTTTTTTACATTTAAATGGTTTCATTATGAGTCATTTTTGCAAGAAGACCAACATTTATAAAATAGAAAGAATGTTACTTTGGTATGATTCAAAATGATGCTAAAAATAAATTAAAATCTATGTTTTATTTTGAAAACAAAATTTCGCATTACATAGCCAATTAAAACCAGTGTTTTGAATAAATGTTTAATATTTCCAGTAAGAGTCAAATACCCATCTTTATTCATTTATAATTTGATAGAAAATGGTGAAATAAATAACAAAGGGAGAATGATTAACAGTTTTAAGATTAGTATAATGTGATAAGAGTAATCTATTGTTTAAAATGGTGAGGAATAGAGGAAATATTACTTAAAAGTTTAAGATGAGTGATATGTGTTAAGTAATAAGTAGTGATATGTGTTAAGTAATAAGTTAAGTAGTGATATGTGTTAAGTAATAAGTTAAGTAGTGATATGTGTTAAGTAATAAGTTAAGTAGTGATATGTGTTAAGTAATAAGTAATGTGTTAAGTATTTCCAGTAAGTCAAATATATCCATCATTTTAGATTTGATAGAAAATGGGGAAATAAGTAATATAGGGAAAATGATTTTAACATTTTTCAGATTGGTATAATGTGATAAGTAATGTATTGTTTAAAATGATGAGAAGTAGAGGAAATATTACTTAAAAGAGTTTTAAGATTACTGATATGTATGCTATTAGAAAATTAGCTTTTATTTTCTGACACGAGAGAATAGTTTTAAGATTTTTCAGCTCTGTTATTCTTATTATGGCGAAATAGTTATTAGAAAAATTTTATTTTATTGTTCACGACAGAGCTATTTAAATACTACGTCCAACATTAACGGTGACCACAGTAGCGTAGTGGTCAAGGCCACGGACTCGTGGCCAACGTATCATGAGTTCGAGCCCAGTATCGTTTGAAACCTTTGTGTAGAGGAAACCGATGCACGTTTAATATTTCGTGCCTCAAACGTCCGACTGTTGGTGTGGTTCGGACGTAAGTAGAGGGAGATGCCAGTTCATATGTCCTTCGCGTCTCTTAATCGGGGCTCAGAATTAAGAGATCCATCGCCCTCGTGCCGCTTTATAGTGTGGCATTAATATAAATCTCAACATATTTGTGTAATCGGCCTTCTCAGAATTTTCGATATCAGTTTTGATTACACAAAAACATCATTAAGTTAATGTAAGTAGGGATTGGGGTCATGGGTAGCCTAGTGGTTAGAGCATCGGAATCCAGACCGGAAGGCCTGGGTTCGATGCCCGATGCCACAGAATACCCGCCGAGTACACACGGAGAACGTGCTTGTTAAATCAGTGGGTTCAAATAATGTCGCCATCTATCGTGTTGTGTGAGCAAAACGTACTGTCACCTTCATGGGCTTCTTCGCTAACGACAGGGTACAATATAGCCCGATGCCATGATGAATTTCGAGGACCTCGATCTGACTACATCAGGCAGGTGGCATTAGTAACAAAAACAACAAGCAATGATATGCGAGATTAGTTTTTGAGATAAGAACCAGAAATTTGAACATATTATTTTTAGTAATTAATATGAAAAGAAAGCTGCTTAAGCTATTGAATAAGGAAAGTAATATATCGAAAAATAAACTTTTGAAACTTTAAAAAGTAGACACAGGAAAAAAGGTTTTTTTTTGCATACGTATTACTGAATATAGATTTAATGTTGATATTTTTTGTTACTTTTACGTTTTGGGGAAGTGTCAGTTAAAAATAGTAATAATAATAGTGCAACTAATAGCTAATTAATTTATTGTTTAATAACTACAAATTAACTCATAGCTAAATGAGAAATTATTAATAATAAAACCATTAATATGTTTTTATGCCAACCATCCGGTATAGTGGTTAGTGACGCTGATTGATTCGCCGTAGGACGTGGGTCCGAATCCAGGAGAAAGCATGGATGTTTGCGGCATGGGGCACATTAAATAGCCGTCGATTCGCAAGTCCTCTCGTGATGTTGGTGAAAGAGGAAGAGAAATGGGAGGCCCCTGACCACCCCTAGGGTGTCCTGCCTACTGTCGCGATGAATTTCGTCTGTCTTGATCTGATGTTACTGTCCACCAGGTGGCATAAGTAACAACAATATGTTTTTATAAAAAGTACATTTGCTAATTCTCGGCCAAAACTTCCTCGCCGATTTGGTTTTGGAAATTATGTATGAAGAAATCTTAATATTTGTGCATTCATTCTTGAATATGGAAATATATTTCAATTTTTAACACAAAAATAAATTACTTAACTAATTAAATAAGGAAAGAAAAAAAAACGCTTAAGGGACTTTCAAAAATTTTGTGAATGAACTACTTGTGCAGAAGTATACCTTTATGCACGCTCATGGAGAATATATATGTACATATTTTGTTGGTCAAGATGTTTTTTCTTTATATTTTCTCCTAAGTAAAGAGAAAAACAGAATATACTATTTACGAAAGTGCAATGACTGAAAAATTATTGCTGAAGTTTTTATTATTTTGTTCTTTCAAGTAGTTTTAGCACATATGTACGTGAAAGTTAGTGTAACATCCTTCAAAATAACTTAAGCCCTTACACTAGAAATATGCACACAGCTTTGATGTAATTTCACAAACGAGTTAAAAATGAAAATTTAATGTAATTTTGGTGCTCTAAAATGTCACTTTTCTCATATTTTAAAAGTAGTTTAGAAGATAAAAACCGTGTCTGTGGGAGTTTTGAGACAACAAATGTCTTGTATACAGAGTGGGTGTATGGGACAAGTCTTATTTCTGGTTATTATGTTCATAACACTATAAATCTCAATGTTCGTTTTTGAAGTTTTTTTCGAGATCATTGAAGGAGAAATAGAGTTTCACTACATGGTAATATTAGATCTTTCCTTTTAAGGTTCGTAAAAGCTTATCATGAAGTAATAGAAATTTAATTTTTGTTTTGTTTTTTAATATACTGTTGTATCATCATATATATTTTTAAAACGTCCCTTTCTATTTTTTTTCTTTGACTATATAACCAGATATTGTTTTGTGCTTTATTAATGGCGCAGATAAAATATTCTACAAAAGAACAAATAGATATAATTCCCGCATTAAGAAGTACTTTTTCATATAGCAGTAAATTTTATTTAATGTTAATATTTCGAGTAAATTTGATATGATTTAGTAAATTTATGCACCACTTTAAAAATATAAAATAAAAAATAGAAGTACAAACTCAAATTGAAGGATTCTATTTTCAATTTGATAAAAGTTTTAACTGTTTTTCCTTAATTAATATTGTCCTACTTTTATTATTTTTCATGCTTTTGTCAGGCCAATTAATTTTAAAATATCTTCTCAGAAAATGTATGAAAAAGCATTTTGACTTCATAAAACATTATACATTCGTAGAGAAGTACAAGATTAAATTAGAGATAAAAAAACATTAAAAATTGTTTCATTAATAATCATTCCTTAATAAAAAAAGATTCCTAAACGAAACTTTTGTAAAGAATTCTTTATTTCTGCAATAGAAATAATGCAATGAATAAGAAAAAAAAATAGAGAGGTATTTAAGCATTACTATCAAAGTTTAATAACTTTTAATTATCATGGGAATTGTTATCGTTCTCTTTGTAAAAGAACAAGAGAATTTGCAAAATTAATTCAAAAATGTGGAATAACAAAACAAAATTAATGATATTAAAATGATAAAAAAAAACTATAGTTTTCAGATGCCTGATTATTCTGACAAAGAAAATAATAATCAAGAATATTCTTTTTGGAATGTTTGTTTTAAAAATGAATTTATTACTGAGATAAAAAGTACAATTGTGTTTTCAAATAAAGGTTTTTTAACTTTTGATATGGAAACTTATTTATAATCTAAAAATATCAAAGGAATATTTGTTGCATTATAATTGCAATAATTGTTTAAATCTAAAAGTACCTTGATTAAATTTATTATCAAGCAAGCGAAGAATGACGTTCAATAAAATATAATGAATAGAAAATTTCCTCGCCAAAAAACTATCAGTTTCCAAATAAGATACATTTAATTATCTTATCATAGGAAAAGGACTTCAAATATTTATTACATATTAGTTTAATGAACAAGTTTAACAATACGCTTCTGATATCTCGGTATTATAATCATAAATGTAGCTACCGCCGTATCAGTCGTACCAATGATACCCCGGGCTGGGCAAGATTGACTCAGCCTTTCATCCCTTCAGTGGGTCGATAAAATGAGTACCAAGCTTGCTTGGAGTTTAACACAGGGGGTTTCGCGTCAGACTGACCACCTGACTGGAACATCTGCTAATGCACCTCAGCGCCCAAGGTCGCGTATACTGAGTTGGGTACAGTAGGCCTTGGCCCTCATGGGCTGCTGCGCCACTGAGTTAAGTTAAGTTTAGTTTAATGAAACGTTTAATAATACGCTTCTGGTATCTTGGTATTATAATCATAAACGTAGCTACCGCCGTATCAGTCGTATCAATGATACGGGGCCCCCAAGATACACGAGCACCATCATGTGTAACATTTTAAGCCTTTCCAATAAGTTAAATTGATAGCATTATTTTTATTTAGTTTCAAGGAAAGGCCTCCAAGGAATTTTGATGCAGGACACACTAAAGACTAGCTATGCCAAAAACTATAATACTTTTCAATTGCCTTTCGTTAAGTTAAAATTAATTTTGTGTATGAATTAATAGCCTATTCTAAATACCAAATATTTAAATATGTATTTAATATTACAACATATTTAGAGACAAAAAAATATCACCATGAAGCATTTAGCTTACCCATTGCCTTTTTAAGTTATCTTTTTTTTGTTAAATGTATTACACATACTGTTTGATGCAAAAACACTCCAAAAATATTAAGATTGCTCCAAAAAAAATATCGCATTCCCCCGGCACTTAACCATTTTAGAATTTCCAGAACATGATTTAAAGCCTAACAAAATTTATTTCAACATAATCAAAAACTGTACATCACTAACTTTGAAAGAACTTTACATGGGTTCCAGAAAACAAATTAAATTACCGTTCGCGATAGTTTTATCAGACGAAATCATATTTTACGAACTAATAACATTTTCTATCGCCATATAAATCTAATATATTTATCATTTTATTTTAAAAGTAAAATATATTGATTTGAGCAAGGAATATTTAAAAATTCTGACTTATGTTTCTCCTTTATTGTGTAACTGTTGTAAGGAATAAAAAAGGCAATGATTTCCTTAGAGATTAACGTTTCTTCTTTCCGATCTTTCTTTGTGATTTTTCGGTTCTTACCGGGATTAGTTTTTGGATGTCTTCCTACACCAATCCGGACGTAAATACTGACGAGGGATTTAGATCTTTGACAGACTGTGTTAACCACTCCATCAGTATGGAATCAGCTTGAGGTTGGCAAGTTTCCCAAGGCGGGTATATATAAAAGAAGAGCTGATTAAATAGCAGAATACTTTTCTCGGGCATAGGACTTTTTTTTTTGAAAATGCTTATCCAAAATCTCATTTCCTAAGTAAAAAATTAATTTATAATCTGAGTGTGTAAAACTATGAATAACAGAGTAACCAAATGTATAAAAATTATGGTTTGCAGAAGTTCGCTATTATTTCCATATTTGGTATTTGTATTTTACCTAATAGTTTTATTATTCCAGTTTTAATATTTATTTTAAAACAGAAAAATATTGATCTATGGCTCGATGTAAAATGTTGGATAAGTGTTGAAACAAACTTTATTGTAAAATGTTTGAAACTCTCTATAAAAAATCCATTTAAGAGCCCAAGCATTACTCATAAAAGTAGTAGCACAAAGGAGATATGGAATTTATAGTAATGCGCAAAACACAAAATTATATTTTCATAGTATCATATGTTAATTATACGAAGGCTGTTCAGAAAGTATCGATACTGAATTTATTCTATTTATTCGAGAAAACCCCCAGCGGAGGGACTGTGCGAATCATGCACGCGCATATTTCACCTTGTCTCACAAAATTCGGCAGGTCTGTACAGCGCGCCGTTCAGTCACACTGACTTCTTTCACGTGGAGTGTTTGCGTGCGTTCGTCGAAAAAAGAAAATGTGTGAAAACACGGATTAGCGAATCTGTATCAAGTTTTGCTTTAAGCTCCGTAAAATGGGCACCAAAACCTACGAGATGATGAAAACAACATTTGGAGATGAGGCAATGAGTCGTGCTCGGGTTTTCGAGTGGTTCCGGCGATTCACGGAGGGTCGTCAATCAGTGAATAGTGATCCCCATTCTGGACGCCCATCCACCTCTCGCAATGAGGACAAGATTGCACAAGTGAAGGCTGTGGTGCTGATTTTTCCTCTTTCCCAAGATCAAGAACACCTTAAAAGGACACCGGTTTCAGGACATTGAAACCATAAAACAGAATTCGACACAGCAGCTTCAGGCCATCCCAAAGTCTGAGTTCCAGAAATGTTTCGAGGACTGGAAACATCGTTGGGCCAAGTGTGTTACTGCCAATGGAGCATATTTCGAAGGAGATTGACTCAAAACGTGTTTATGTATGTATGTTTTTGCATAATAAATTCAGTCTCGATACTTTTTGAACAGCCCTCGTATATATA
>BMAO01031602.1:0-15910 GCA_019973975.1 Trichonephila clavata
TCCCTGCCAAATATCCATAAAATGTGAAAACTTTTTATGCAATAACTTTTGATCTAATTGAAATTTTGAAAAGAGCTACATGTATTCGTGATCAGCGTCGGACTTTACATCAGAAATTGAGTTGGTTGGAATAGGAGTTAGAAATTTTTTCCTGTTCATGACGTCTCCTGCCAATATCCATAAAATGTGAAAACTTTTTATTGCAATAACTTTTGATCTAATTGAAATTTTGAAAAGAGCTACATGTATTCGTGATCAGCGTCGGACTTTACATGAGAAAATTGAGTTTGGTTGGAATAGGAGTTAGAAATTTTTTCCCTGTTCATGACTCTCCCCTGCCAAATATCCATAAAAATGTGAAAATTTTTATTGCAATAACTTTTGATCTAATTGAAATTTTGAAAAGCGCTACATGTATTCGTGATCAGCGTCGGACTTTACATCAGAAAATTGAGTTTGGTTGGAATAGGAGTTAGAAATTTTTCCCTGTTCATGACGTCTCCCCTGCCAAATATCCATAAAATGTGAAAACTTTTTATTGCAATAACTTTTGATCTAATTGAAATTTTGAAAAGAGCTACATGTATTCGTGATCAGCGTCGGACTTTACATGAGAAAATTGAGTTTGGTTGGAATAGGAGTTAGAAATTTTTCCCTGTTCATGACGTCTCCCCTGCCAAATATCCATAAAATGTGAAAACTTTTTATTGCAATAACTTTTGATCTAATTGAAATTTTGAAAAGAGCTACATGTATTCGTGATCAGCGTCGGACTTTACATGAGAAAATTGAGTTGGTTGGAATAGGAGTTAGAAATTTTTCCCTGTTCATGACGTCTCCCCTGCCAAATATCCATAAAATGTGAAAACTTTTTATTGCAATAACTTTTGATCTAATTGAAATTTTGAAAAGAGCTACATGTATTCGTGATCAGCGTCGGACTTTACATCAGAAAATTGAGTTTGGTTGGAATAGGAGTTAGAAATTTTTTCCCTGTTCATGACGTCTCCCCTGCCAAATATCCATAAAATGTGAAAACTTTTTATTGCAATAACTTTTGATCTAATTGAAATTTTGAAAAGAGCTACATGTATTCGTGATCAGCGTCGGACTTTACATCAGAAAATTGAGTTTGGTTGGAATAGGAGTTAGAAATTTTTCCCTGTTCATGACGTCTCCCCTGCCAAATATCCATAAAATGTGAAAACTTTTTATTGCAATAACTTTTGATCTAATTGAAATTTTGAAAAGAGCTACATGTATTCGTGATCAGCGTCGGACTTTACATCAGAAAATTGAGTTTGGTTGGAATAGGAGTTAGAAATTTTTTCCCTGTTCATGACGTCTCCCCTGCCAAATATCCATAAAATGTGAAAACTTTTTATTGCAATAACTTTTGATCTAATTGAAATTTTGAAAAGAGCTACATGTATTCGTGATCAGCGTCGGACTTTACATGAGAAAATTGAGTTGGTTGGAATAGGAGTTAGAAATTTTTCCCTGTTCATGACGTCTCCCCTGCCAAATATCCATAAAATGTGAAAACTTTTTATTGCAATAACTTTTGATCTAATTGAAATTTTGAAAAGAGCTACATGTATTCGTGATCAGCGTCGGACTTTACATCAGAAAATTGAGTTTGGTTGGAATAGGAGTTAGAAATTTTTTCCCTGTTCATGACGTCTCCCCTGCCAAATATCCAAAAATGTGAAAACTTTTTATTGCAATAACTTTTGATCTAATTGAAATTTTGAAAAGAGCTACATGTATTCGTGATCAGCGTCGGACTTTACATGAGAAAATTGAGTTTGGTTGGAATAGGAGTTAGAAATTTTTCCCTGTTCATGACGTCTCCCCTGCCAAATATCCATAAAATGTGAAAACTTTTTATTGCAATAACTTTTGATCTAATTGAAATTTTGAAAAGAGCTACATGTATTCGTGATCAGCGTCGGACTTTACATCAGAAAATTGAGTTTGGTTGGAATAGGAGTTAGAAATTTTTCCCTGTTCATGACGTCTCCCCTGCCAAATATCCATAAAATGTGAAAACTTTTTATTGCAATAACTTTTGATCTAATTGAAATTTTGAAAAGAGCTACATGTATTCGTGATCAGCGTCGGACTTTACATGAGAAAATTGAGTTTGGTTGGAATAGGAGTTAGAAATTTTTCCCTGTTCATGACGTCTCCCCTGCCAAATATCCAAAAATGTGAAAACTTTTTATTGCAATAACTTTTGATCTAATTGAAATTTTGAAAAGAGCTACATGTATTCGTGATCAGCGTCGGACTTTACATGAGAAAATTGAGTTGGTTGGAATAGGAGTTAGAAATTTTTTCCCTGTTCATGACGTCTCCCCTGCCAAATATCCATAAAATGTGAAAACTTTTTATTGCAATAACTTTTGATCTAATTGAAATTTTGAAAAGAGCTACATGTATTCGTGATCAGCGTCGGACTTTACATGAGAAAATTGAGTTTGGTTGGAATAGGAGTTAGAAATTTTTCCCTGTTCATGACGTCTCCCCTGCCAAATATCCATAAAATGTGAAAATTTTTATTGCAATAACTTTTGATCTAATTGAAATTTTGAAAAGAGCTACATGTATTCGTGATCAGCGTCGGACTTTACATCAGAAAATTGAGTTTGGTTGGAATAGGAGTTAGAAATTTTTCCCTGTTCATGACGTCTCCCCTGCCAAATATCCATAAAATGTGAAAACTTTTTATTGCAATAACTTTTGATCTAATTGAAATTTTGAAAAGAGCTACATGTATTCGTGATCAGCGTCGGACTTTACATGAGAAAATTGAGTTTGGTTGGAATAGGAGTTAGAAATTTTTCCCTGTTCATGACGTCTCCCCTGCCAAATATCCATAAAATGTGAAAATTTTTATTGCAATAACTTTTGATCTAATTGAAATTTTGAAAAGAGCTACATGTATTCGTGATCAGCGTCGGACTTTACATCAGAAAATTGAGTTTGGTTGGAATAGGAGTTAGAAATTTTTTCCCTGTTCATGACGTCTCCCCTGCCAAATATCCATAAAATGTGAAAATTTTTATTGCAATAACTTTTGATCTAATTGAAATTTTGAAAAGAGCTACATGTATTCGTGATCAGCGTCGGACTTTACATGAGAAAATTGAGTTTGGTTGGAATAGGAGTTAGAAATTTTTTCCCTGTTCATGACGTCTCCCCTGCCAAATATCCATAAAATGTGAAAACTTTTTATTGCAATAACTTTTGATCTAATTGAAATTTTGAAAAGAGCTACATGTATTCGTGATCAGCGTCGGACTTTACATGAGAAAATTGAGTTTGGTTGGAATAGGAGTTAGAAATTTTTTCCCTGTTCATGACGTCTCCCCTGCCAAATATCCAAAAATGTGAAAACTTTTTATTGCAATAACTTTTGATCTAATTGAAATTTTGAAAAGAGCTACATGTATTCGTGATCAGCGTCGGACTTTACATGAGAAAATTGAGTTTGGTTGGAATAGGAGTTAGAAATTTTTTCCCTGTTCATGACGTCTCCCCTGCCAAATATCCATAAAATGTGAAAATTTTTATTGCAATAACTTTTGATCTAATTGAAATTTTGAAAAGAGCTACATGTATTCGTGATCAGCGTCGGACTTTACATGAAAATTGAGTTTGGTTGGAATAGGAGTTAGAAATTTTTTCCCTGTTCATGACGTCTCCCCTGCCAAATATCCAAAAATGTGAAAACTTTTTATTGCAATAACTTTTGATCTAATTGAAATTTTGAAAAGAGCTACATGTATTCGTGATCAGCGTCGGACTTTACATCAGAAAATTGAGTTTGGTTGGAATAGGAGTTAGAAATTTTTTCCCTGTTCATGACGTCTCCCCTGCCAAATATCCATAAAATGTGAAAACTTTTTATTGCAATAACTTTTGATCTAATTGAAATTTTGAAAAGAGCTACATGTATTCGTGATCAGCGTCGGACTTTACATGAGAAAATTGAGTTTGGTTGGAATAGGAGTTAGAAATTTTTCCCTGTTCATGACGTCTCCCCTGCCAAATATCCATAAAATGTGAAAACTTTTTATTGCAATAACTTTTGATCTAATTGAAATTTTGAAAAGAGCTACATGTATTCGTGATCAGCGTCGGACTTTACATGAGAAAATTGAGTTTGGTTGGAATAGGAGTTAGAAATTTTTTCCCTGTTCATGACGTCTCCCCTGCCAAATATCCATAAAATGTGAAAACTTTTTATTGCAATAACTTTTGATCTAATTGAAATTTTGAAAAGAGCTACATGTATTCGTGATCAGCGTCGGACTTTACATGAGAAAATTGAGTTTGGTTGGAATAGGAGTTAGAAATTTTTTCCCTGTTCATGACGTCTCCCCTGCCAAATATCCATAAAATGTGAAAACTTTTTATTGCAATAACTTTTGATCTAATTGAAATTTTGAAAAGAGCTACATGTATTCGTGATCAGCGTCGGACTTTACATGAGAAAATTGAGTTGGTTGGAATAGGAGTTAGAAATTTTTCCCTGTTCATGACGTCTCCCCTGCCAAATATCCATAAAATGTGAAAACTTTTTATTGCAATAACTTTTGATCTAATTGAAATTTTGAAAAGAGCTACATGTATTCGTGATCAGCGTCGGACTTTACATCAGAAAATTGAGTTTGGTTGGAATAGGAGTTAGAAATTTTTTCCCTGTTCATGACGTCTCCCCTGCCAAATATCCATAAAATGTGAAAACTTTTTATTGCAATAACTTTTGATCTAATTGAAATTTTGAAAAGAGCTACATGTATTCGTGATCAGCGTCGGACTTTACATCAGAAAATTGAGTTTGGTTGGAATAGGAGTTAGAAATTTTTTCCCTGTTCATGACGTCTCCCCTGCCAAATATCCATAAAATGTGAAAACTTTTTATTGCAATAACTTTTGATCTAATTGAAATTTTGAAAAGAGCTACATGTATTCGTGATCAGCGTCGGACTTTACATGAGAAAATTGAGTTTGGTTGGAATAGGAGTTAGAAATTTTTCCCTGTTCATGACGTCTCCCCTGCCAAATATCCATAAAATGTGAAAATTTTTATTGCAATAACTTTTGATCTAATTGAAATTTTGAAAAGAGCTACATGTATTCGTGATCAGCGTCGGACTTTACATGAGAAAATTGAGTTTGGTTGGAATAGGAGTTAGAAATTTTTCCCTGTTCATGACGTCTCCCCTGCCAAATATCCATAAAATGTGAAAACTTTTTTTGCAATAACTTTTGATCTAATTGAAATTTTGAAAAGAGCTACATGTATTCGTGATCAGCGTCGGACTTTACATGAGAAAATTGAGTTTGGTTGGAATAGGAGTTAGAAATTTTTTCCCTGTTCATGACGTCTCCCCTGCCAAATATCCATAAAATGTGAAAACTTTTTATTGCAATAACTTTTGATCTAATTGAAATTTTGAAAAGAGCTACATGTATTCGTGATCAGCGTCGGACTTTACATGAGAAAATTGAGTTTGGTTGGAATAGGAGTTAGAAATTTTTTCCCTGTTCATGACGTCTCCCCTGCCAAATATCCATAAAATGTGAAAACTTTTTATTGCAATAACTTTTGATCTAATTGAAATTTTGAAAAGAGCTACATGTATTCGTGATCAGCGTCGGACTTTACATGAGAAAATTGAGTTTGGTTGGAATAGGAGTTAGAAATTTTTTCCCTGTTCATGACGTCTCCCCTGCCAAATATCCATAAAATGTGAAAATTTTTATTGCAATAACTTTTGATCTAATTGAAATTTTGAAAAGAGCTACATGTATTCGTGATCAGCGTCGGACTTTACATGAGAAAATTGAGTTTGGTTGGAATAGGAGTTAGAAATTTTTTCCCTGTTCATGACGTCTCCCCTGCCAAATATCCATAAAATGTGAAAACTTTTTATTGCAATAACTTTTGATCTAATTGAAATTTTGAAAAGAGCTACATGTATTCGTGATCAGCGTCGGACTTTACATGAGAAAATTGAGTTTGGTTGGAATAGGAGTTAGAAATTTTTTCCCTGTTCATGACGTCTCCCCTGCCAAATATCCATAAAATGTGAAAACTTTTTATTGCAATAACTTTTGATCTAATTGAAATTTTGAAAAGAGCTACATGTATTCGTGATCAGCGTCGGACTTTACATGAGAAAATTGAGTTTGGTTGGAATAGGAGTTAGAAATTTTTTCCCTGTTCATGACGTCTCCCCTGCCAAATATCCATAAAATGTGAAAACTTTTTATTGCAATAACTTTTGATCTAATTGAAATTTTGAAAAGAGCTACATGTATTCGTGATCAGCGTCGGACTTTACATGAGAAAATTGAGTTTGGTTGGAATAGGAGTTAGAAATTTTTCCCTGTTCATGACGTCTCCCCTGCCAAATATCCATAAAATGTGAAAACTTTTTATTGCAATAACTTTTGATCTAATTGAAATTTTGAAAAGAGCTACATGTATTCGTGATCAGCGTCGGACTTTACATGAGAAAATTGAGTTTGGTTGGAATAGGAGTTAGAAATTTTTCCCTGTTCATGACGTCTCCCCTGCCAAATATCCATAAAATGTGAAAACTTTTTATTGCAATAACTTTTGATCTAATTGAAATTTTGAAAAGAGCTACATGTATTCGTGATCAGCGTCGGACTTTACATGAGAAAATTGAGTTTGGTTGGAATAGGAGTTAGAAATTTTTTCCCTGTTCATGACGTCTCCCCTGCCAAATATCCATAAAATGTGAAAACTTTTTATTGCAATAACTTTTGATCTAATTGAAATTTTGAAAAGAGCTACATGTATTCGTGATCAGCGTCGGACTTTACATGAGAAAATTGAGTTTGGTTGGAATAGGAGTTAGAAATTTTTCCCTGTTCATGACGTCTCCCCTGCCAAATATCCATAAAATGTGAAAACTTTTTATTGCAATAACTTTTGATCTAATTGAAATTTTGAAAAGCGCTACATGTATTCGTGATCAGCGTCGGACTTTACATGAGAAAATTGAGTTTGGTTGGAATAGGAGTTAGAAATTTTTTCCCTGTTCATGACGTCTCCCCTGCCAAATATCCATAAAATGTGAAAACTTTTTATTGCAATAACTTTTGATCTAATTGAAATTTTGAAAAGAGCTACATGTATTCGTGATCAGCGTCGGACTTTACATGAGAAAATTGAGTTTGGTTGGAATAGGAGTTAGAAATTTTTCCCTGTTCATGACGTCTCCCCTGCCAAATATCCATAAAATGTGAAAACTTTTTATTGCAATAACTTTTGATCTAATTGAAATTTTGAAAAGAGCTACATGTATTCGTGATCAGCGTCGGACTTTACATGAGAAAATTGAGTTTGGTTGGAATAGGAGTTAGAAATTTTTTCCCTGTTCATGACGTCTCCCCTGCCAAATATCCATAAAATGTGAAAACTTTTTATTGCAATAACTTTTGATCTAATTGAAATTTTGAAAAGAGCTACATGTATTCGTGATCAGCGTCGGACTTTACATGAGAAAATTGAGTTTGGTTGGAATAGGAGTTAGAAATTTTTTCCCTGTTCATGACGTCTCCCCTGCCAAATATCCATAAAATGTGAAAACTTTTTATTGCAATAACTTTTGATCTAATTGAAATTTTGAAAAGAGCTACATGTATTCGTGATCAGCGTCGGACTTTACATGAGAAAATTGAGTTTGGTTGGAATAGGAGTTAGAAATTTTTTCCCTGTTCATGACGTCTCCCCTGCCAAATATCCATAAAATGTGAAAACTTTTTATTGCAATAACTTTTGATCTAATTGAAATTTTGAAAAGAGCTACATGTATTCGTGATCAGCGTCGGACTTTACATGAGAAAATTGAGTTTGGTTGGAATAGGAGTTAGAAATTTTTTCCCTGTTCATGACGTCTCCCCTGCCAAATATCCATAAAATGTGAAAACTTTTTATTGCAATAACTTTTGATCTAATTGAAATTTTGAAAAGAGCTACATGTATTCGTGATCAGCGTCGGACTTTACATGAGAAAATTGAGTTTGGTTGGAATAGGAGTTAGAAATTTTTTCCCTGTTCATGACGTCTCCCCTGCCAAATATCCATAAAATGTGAAAATTTTTATTGCAATAACTTTTGATCTAATTGAAATTTTGAAAAGAGCTACATGTATTCGTGATCAGCGTCGGACTTTACATGAGAAAATTGAGTTTGGTTGGAATAGGAGTTAGAAATTTTTTCCCTGTTCATGACGTCTCCCCTGCCAAATATCCATAAAATGTGAAAACTTTTTATTGCAATAACTTTTGATCTAATTGAAATTTTGAAAAGAGCTACATGTATTCGTGATCAGCGTCGGACTTTACATGAGAAAATTGAGTTTGGTTGGAATAGGAGTTAGAAATTTTTTCCCTGTTCATGACGTCTCCCCTGCCAAATATCCATAAAATGTGAAAACTTTTTATTGCAATAACTTTTGATCTAATTGAAATTTTGAAAAGAGCTACATGTATTCGTGATCAGCGTCGGACTTTACATGAGAAAATTGAGTTTGGTTGGAATAGGAGTTAGAAATTTTTCCCTGTTCATGACGTCTCCCCTGCCAAATATCCATAAAATGTGAAAACTTTTTATTGCAATAACTTTTGATCTAATTGAAATTTTGAAAAGAGCTACATGTATTCGTGATCAGCGTCGGACTTTACATGAGAAAATTGAGTTTGGTTGGAATAGGAGTTAGAAATTTTTTCCCTGTTCATGACGTCTCCCCTGCCAAATATCCATAAAATGTGAAAACTTTTTATTGCAATAACTTTTGATCTAATTGAAATTTTGAAAAGAGCTACATGTATTCGTGATCAGCGTCGGACTTTACATGAGAAAATTGAGTTTGGTTGGAATAGGAGTTAGAAATTTTTTCCCTGTTCATGACGTCTCCCCTGCCAAATATCCATAAAATGTGAAAACTTTTTATTGCAATAACTTTTGATCTAATTGAAATTTTGAAAAGAGCTACATGTATTCGTGATCAGCGTCGGACTTTACATGAGAAAATTGAGTTTGGTTGGAATAGGAGTTAGAAATTTTTCCCTGTTCATGACGTCTCCCCTGCCAAATATCCATAAAATGTGAAAACTTTTTATTGCAATAACTTTTGATCTAATTGAAATTTTGAAAAGAGCTACATGTATTCGTGATCAGCGTCGGACTTTACATGAGAAAATTGAGTTTGGTTGGAATAGGAGTTAGAAATTTTTCCCTGTTCATGACGTCTCCCCTGCCAAATATCCATAAAATGTGAAAACTTTTTATTGCAATAACTTTTGATCTAATTGAAATTTTGAAAAGAGCTACATGTATTCGTGATCAGCGTCGGACTTTACATGAGAAAATTGAGTTTGGTTGGAATAGGAGTTAGAAATTTTTCCCTGTTCATGACGTCTCCCCTGCCAAATATCCATAAAATGTGAAAACTTTTTATTGCAATAACTTTTGATCTAATTGAAATTTTGAAAAGAGCTACATGTATTCGTGATCAGCGTCGGACTTTACATGAGAAAATTGAGTTGGTTGGAATAGGAGTTAGAAATTTTTCCCTGTTCATGACGTCTCCCCTGCCAAATATCCATAAAATGTGAAAACTTTTTATTGCAATAACTTTTGATCTAATTGAAATTTTGAAAAGAGCTACATGTATTCGTGATCAGCGTCGGACTTTACATGAGAAAATTGAGTTTGGTTGGAATAGGAGTTAGAAATTTTTCCCTGTTCATGACGTCTCCCCTGCCAAATATCCATAAAATGTGAAAACTTTTTATTGCAATAACTTTTGATCTAATTGAAATTTTGAAAAGAGCTACATGTATTCGTGATCAGCGTCGGACTTTACATGAGAAAATTGAGTTGGTTGGAATAGGAGTTAGAAATTTTTCCCTGTTCATGACGTCTCCCCTGCCAAATATCCATAAAATGTGAAAACTTTTTATTGCAATAACTTTTGATCTAATTGAAATTTTGAAAAGAGCTACATGTATTCGTGATCAGCGTCGGACTTTACATGAGAAAATTGAGTTTGGTTGGAATAGGAGTTAGAAATTTTTTCCCTGTTCATGACGTCTCCCCTGCCAAATATCCATAAAATGTGAAAACTTTTTATTGCAATAACTTTTGATCTAATTGAAATTTTGAAAAGAGCTACATGTATTCGTGATCAGCGTCGGACTTTACATGAGAAAATTGAGTTTGGTTGGAATAGGAGTTAGAAATTTTTTCCCTGTTCATGACGTCTCCCCTGCCAAATATCCATAAAATGTGAAAACTTTTTATTGCAATAACTTTTGATCTAATTGAAATTTTGAAAAGAGCTACATGTATTCGTGATCAGCGTCGGACTTTACATGAGAAAATTGAGTTTGGTTGGAATAGGAGTTAGAAATTTTTCCCTGTTCATGACGTCTCCCCTGCCAAATATCCATAAAATGTGAAAACTTTTTATTGCAATAACTTTTGATCTAATTGAAATTTTGAAAAGAGCTACATGTATTCGTGATCAGCGTCGGACTTTACATGAGAAAATTGAGTTTGGTTGGAATAGGAGTTAGAAATTTTTTCCCTGTTCATGACGTCTCCCCTGCCAAATATCCATAAAATGTGAAAACTTTTTATTGCAATAACTTTTGATCTAATTGAAATTTTGAAAAGAGCTACATGTATTCGTGATCAGCGTCGGACTTTACATGAGAAAATTGAGTTTGGTTGGAATAGGAGTTAGAAATTTTTTCCCTGTTCATGACGTCTCCCCTGCCAAATATCCATAAAATGTGAAAACTTTTTATTGCAATAACTTTTGATCTAATTGAAATTTTGAAAAGAGCTACATGTATTCGTGATCAGCGTCGGACTTTACATGAGAAAATTGAGTTTGGTTGGAATAGGAGTTAGAAATTTTTTCCCTGTTCATGACGTCTCCCCTGCCAAATATCCATAAAATGTGAAAATTTTTATTGCAATAACTTTTGATCTAATTGAAATTTTGAAAAGAGCTACATGTATTCGTGATCAGCGTCGGACTTTACATGAGAAAATTGAGTTTGGTTGGAATAGGAGTTAGAAATTTTTTCCCTGTTCATGACGTCTCCCCTGCCAAATATCCATAAAATGTGAAAACTTTTTATTGCAATAACTTTTGATCTAATTGAAATTTTGAAAAGCGCTACATGTATTCGTGATCAGCGTCGGACTTTACATGAGAAAATTGAGTTTGGTTGGAATAGGAGTTAGAAATTTTTTCCCTGTTCATGACGTCTCCCCTGCCAAATATCCATAAAATGTGAAAACTTTTTATTGCAATAACTTTTGATCTAATTGAAATTTTGAAAAGAGCTACATGTATTCGTGATCAGCGTCGGACTTTACATGAGAAAATTGAGTTTGGTTGGAATAGGAGTTAGAAATTTTTTCCCTGTTCATGACGTCTCCCCTGCCAAATATCCATAAAATGTGAAAACTTTTTATTGCAATAACTTTTGATCTAATTGAAATTTTGAAAAGAGCTACATGTATTCGTGATCAGCGTCGGACTTTACATGAGAAAATTGAGTTTGGTTGGAATAGGAGTTAGAAATTTTTTCCCTGTTCATGACGTCTCCCCTGCCAAATATCCATAAAATGTGAAAACTTTTTATTGCAATAACTTTTGATCTAATTGAAATTTTGAAAAGAGCTACATGTATTCGTGATCAGCGTCGGACTTTACATGAGAAAATTGAGTTTGGTTGGAATAGGAGTTAGAAATTTTTCCCTGTTCATGACGTCTCCCCTGCCAAATATCCATAAAATGTGAAAATTTTTATTGCAATAACTTTTGATCTAATTGAAATTTTGAAAAGAGCTACATGTATTCGTGATCAGCGTCGGACTTTACATGAGAAAATTGAGTTTGGTTGGAATAGGAGTTAGAAATTTTTCCCTGTTCATGACGTCTCCCCTGCCAAATATCCATAAAATGTGAAAACTTTTTATTGCAATAACTTTTGATCTAATTGAAATTTTGAAAAGAGCTACATGTATTCGTGATCAGCGTCGGACTTTACATGAGAAAATTGAGTTTGGTTGGAATAGGAGTTAGAAATTTTTCCCTGTTCATGACGTCTCCCCTGCCAAATATCCATAAAATGTGAAAACTTTTTATTGCAATAACTTTTGATCTAATTGAAATTTTGAAAAGAGCTACATGTATTCGTGATCAGCGTCGGACTTTACATGAGAAAATTGAGTTTGGTTGGAATAGGAGTTAGAAATTTTTCCCTGTTCATGACGTCTCCCCTGCCAAATATCCATAAAATGTGAAAACTTTTTATTGCAATAACTTTTGATCTAATTGAAATTTTGAAAAGAGCTACATGTATTCGTGATCAGCGTCGGACTTTACATGAGAAAATTGAGTTGGTTGGAATAGGAGTTAGAAATTTTTCCCTGTTCATGACGTCTCCCCTGCCAAATATCCATAAAATGTGAAAACTTTTTATTGCAATAACTTTTGATCTAATTGAAATTTTGAAAAGAGCTACATGTATTCGTGATCAGCGTCGGACTTTACATGAGAAAATTGAGTTTGGTTGGAATAGGAGTTAGAAATTTTTTCCCTGTTCATGACGTCTCCCCTGCCAAATATCCATAAAATGTGAAAACTTTTTATTGCAATAACTTTTGATCTAATTGAAATTTTGAAAAGAGCTACATGTATTCGTGATCAGCGTCGGACTTTACATGAGAAAATTGAGTTTGGTTGGAATAGGAGTTAGAAATTTTTCCCTGTTCATGACGTCTCCCCTGCCAAATATCCATAAAATGTGAAAACTTTTTATTGCAATAACTTTTGATCTAATTGAAATTTTGAAAAGAGCTACATGTATTCGTGATCAGCGTCGGACTTTACATGAGAAAATTGAGTTTGGTTGGAATAGGAGTTAGAAATTTTTTCCCTGTTCATGACGTCTCCCCTGCCAAATATCCATAAAATGTGAAAACTTTTTATTGCAATAACTTTTGATCTAATTGAAATTTTGAAAAGAGCTACATGTATTCGTGATCAGCGTCGGACTTTACATGAGAAAATTGAGTTTGGTTGGAATAGGAGTTAGAAATTTTTCCCTGTTCATGACGTCTCCCCTGCCAAATATCCATAAAATGTGAAAACTTTTTATTGCAATAACTTTTGATCTAATTGAAATTTTGAAAAGAGCTACATGTATTCGTGATCAGCGTCGGACTTTACATGAGAAAATTGAGTTTGGTTGGAATAGGAGTTAGAAATTTTTTCCCTGTTCATGACGTCTCCCCTGCCAAATATCCATAAAATGTGAAAATTTTTATTGCAATAACTTTTGATCTAATTGAAATTTTGAAAAGAGCTACATGTATTCGTGATCAGCGTCGGACTTTACATGAGAAAATTGAGTTTGGTTGGAATAGGAGTTAGAAATTTTTTCCCTGTTCATGACGTCTCCCCTGCCAAATATCCATAAAATGTGAAAACTTTTTATTGCAATAACTTTTGATCTAATTGAAATTTTGAAAAGAGCTACATGTATTCGTGATCAGCGTCGGACTTTACATGAGAAAATTGAGTTTGGTTGGAATAGGAGTTAGAAATTTTTCCCTGTTCATGACGTCTCCCCTGCCAAATATCCATAAAATGTGAAAACTTTTTATTGCAATAACTTTTGATCTAATTGAAATTTTGAAAAGAGCTACATGTATTCGTGATCAGCGTCGGACTTTACATGAGAAAATTGAGTTTGGTTGGAATAGGAGTTAGAAATTTTTCCCTGTTCATGACGTCTCCCCTGCCAAATATCCATAAAATGTGAAAACTTTTTATTGCAATAACTTTTGATCTAATTGAAATTTTGAAAAGAGCTACATGTATTCGTGATCAGCGTCGGACTTTACATGAAAATTGAGTTGGTGGAATAGGAGTTAGAAATTTTTTCCCTGTTCATGACGTCTCCCCTGCCAAATATCCATAAAATGTGAAAACTTTTTATTGCAATAACTTTTGATCTAATTGAAATTTTGAAAAGAGCTACATGTATTCGTGATCAGCGTCGGACTTTACATGAGAAAATTGAGTTTGGTTGGAATAGGAGTTAGAAATTTTTTCCCTGTTCATGACGTCTCCCCTGCCAAATATCCATAAAATGTGAAAACTTTTTATTGCAATAACTTTTGATCTAATTGAAATTTTGAAAAGCGCTACATGTATTCGTGATCAGCGTCGGACTTTACATGAGAAAATTGAGTTTGGTTGGAATAGGAGTTAGAAATTTTTTCCCTGTTCATGACGTCTCCCCTGCCAAATATCCATAAAATGTGAAAATTTTTATTGCAATAACTTTTGATCTAATTGAAATTTTGAAAAGAGCTACATGTATTCGTGATCAGCGTCGGACTTTACATCAGAAAATTGAGTTTGGTTGGAATAGGAGTTAGAAATTTTTTCCCTGTTCATGACGTCTCCCCTGCCAAATATCCATAAAATGTGAAAACTTTTTATTGCAATAACTTTTGATCTAATTGAAATTTTGAAAAGAGCTACATGTATTCGTGATCAGCGTCGGACTTTACATGAGAAAATTGAGTTTGGTTGGAATAGGAGTTAGAAATTTTTTCCCTGTTCATGACGTCTCCCCTGCCAAATATCCATAAAATGTGAAAACTTTTTATTGCAATAACTTTTGATCTAATTGAAATTTTGAAAAGAGCTACATGTATTCGTGATCAGCGTCGGACTTTACATCAGAAAATTGAGTTTGGTTGGAATAGGAGTTAGAAATTTTTTCCCTGTTCATGACGTCTCCCCTGCCAAATATCCATAAAATGTGAAAACTTTTTATTGCAATAACTTTTGATCTAATTGAAATTTTGAAAAGAGCTACATGTATTCGTGATCAGCGTCGGACTTTACATCAGAAAATTGAGTTTGGTTGGAATAGGAGTTAGAAATTTTTTCCCTGTTCATGACGTCTCCCCTGCCAAATATCCATAAAATGTGAAAACTTTTTTATTGCATAACTTTTGATCTAATTGAAATTTTGAAAAGAGCTACATGTATTCGTGATCAGCGTCGGACTTTACATGAGAAAATTGAGTTTGGTTGGAATAGGAGTTAGAAATTTTTCCCTGTTCATGACGTCTCCCCTGCCAAATATCCAAAAATGTGAAAACTTTTTATTGCAATAACTTTTGATCTAATTGAAATTTTGAAAAGAGCTACATGTATTCGTGATCAGCGTCGGACTTTACATGAAAATTGAGTTTGGTTGGAATAGGAGTTAGAAATTTTTTCCCTGTTCATGACGTCTCCCTGCCAATATCCAAAAAATGTGAAAATTTTTTATTGCAATAACTTTTGATCTAATTGAAATTTTGAAAGCCTACATGTTTATTCGCGATCAGCGTCGGATTTTACATCAGAAAATTGAGTTGGTTGGAATAGGAGTTAGAAATTTTTTCCCTGTTCATGACGTCTCCCCTGCCAAATATCCATAAAATGTGAAAACTTTTTATTGCAATAACTTTTGATCTAATTGAAATTTTGAAAAGAGCTACATGTATTCGTGATCAGCGTCGGACTTTACATGAGAAAATTGAGTTTGGTTGGAATAGGAGTTAGAAATTTTTTCCCTGTTCATGACGTCTCCCTGCCAAATATCCATAAAATGTGAAAACTTTTATTGCAATAAATTTTGATCTAATTGAAATTTTGAAATTAGCTACATGTATTCGTGATCAGCGTCGGATTTACATGAGAAAATTGAGTTTGGTTGGAATAGGAGTTAGAAATTTTTCCCTGTTCATGACGTCTCCCCTGCCAAATAT
>BMAO01031603.1:0-20348 GCA_019973975.1 Trichonephila clavata
AACATTAAGCCTTCTCTTACTCAAAGCTATAATTTACATTTTTTGTAATAACTAAAAATATATTTTCAAAATATTTCGCATTCCTAAGATTATCACTTGGATCTAACGTGTGAGCAGGTGTAGAAATCATCTAAGTAATCATTTCCCCAAAGACATCGTAAAGATATTTCGCTTATCAATAAGTCTAAATTTATAAGAAGTAGAATATCAAATATAATGCAGAACTATACAGAATCAATCTTTACTCATTTAGTAAAATGTGAGTACGAGATGCAGGCCACTAGAACAATCTTCCTAAGCGCTCGCCCAGTCTCTGAGAAAACTTAGAAACATGTTATGGAAATAACTCATTGGAAGAAACAGATACTTCTCTATGATATGGTATGACAAAAAATTATTATTGTTGTCCATCTCTACTTCAAATCCCTTTTTATTGCTGGGGCTCACACAAAAAGAGAAGTAAAGGGTTCAAACTCTTCCCACTGACCAATGGTCTTCAAAATTTATCAAATTATGGAACCCTTAGACTTATTAAAAGTTTTGGAGGAACCCTATCACGCATACTCGCACACTTAGAAGAATATACTTGTATCTATAAAAATACTTAAAATAGATCAACATGTTGTCCGCGTTTTATATACACGGTGATTATAATTAAAGTTTCAAAACTCTATAAAAGAAGAACTACTGATCCGAATGACGTCACATTTAAACGGAATATTATTAAAGGAGGGGTAAGGCGTATGACATGAGAAAAAAATAGTTCCAAATTTTATCAACAGATGACGCTCTAAGCATCAGAATATCTAAATGAAAATAACTGTCATGCGCCCGACTCATTTCAATGGTTATAAAACACCGGATACACGACTTTTCCCTCATTTTAGATCTGAGAATTTCACCATGACTGTCTCACTGAGGGACCACGATCTGCTTGCAAAGCTTTTATTACAATAATAATGACCATGCACCAATAGCTCTTCAGAAGTTCTGGACACTCAAGGGCATGAAAAAGACACATCGGTCCGAATGACTGGCCAAGGTCTGGAGGAAATTATTTGAAAATTCGAAGACCCAGGCTCTTTTCATGTGCAATGGGGTTGAGGAAGGAAAAGGTTATTTCGATGATAATTGAAGAGGCCACGGCAGTGCAAGAGGAGTCGAACGGTGGCTTACAATCGTGCAGTGCTTGGGGAATTGCCCGAATACTTAACAGGCCTATGAGCACGGTGTACAAAATTCTACGAACTTTGCATTGTTATCCATACAAAATTAGCCGTGTCTGGAGTTGCTTCATTCTGACCTGCCGGCAAAAGAAATTTTGGCTTTAGAATTTCTTGCTTGCATGGAAGTGGACAATGAATGACCGTAGAAAATTTTAATGTCAGACGAAGCCCATTTCCATCTGACAGGATATATCAATACACAGAATTGCCAAATATGGGCAACAAGGATCCACTCTCAACTCAACCAGTACCACTTCCTCCTGCAAACACTGTGTGATGCGGCATTATTTATTACCGGGCCACACTTTTTCGAAGAGATGAATGCTTTTGTGGTCCTGTTACCGTCACTGGTTAGTGCTAGGAGTGTATTTTGCGCAACCACGTCACTACAGATCATCAACAGCTTGGTTGTGTTGATGGGATGATTTTTGAAGTGAAAACTTCTTTAGCTGCGTGGGCACTTTTTGGTAGGGGAAAATCTTATGGGTTCGCGTCACCGACATGCTCTGACTGGCGCATGCGGAGTGTGCTGTTCACCTTACACACTTTTTGGATGGGTGAAAATCTCGTGCGTTCGCGTCCCCGACATGCTTATAGCAGCATATCAGTAGGTATACAGCTGACGTATAGTGCTGTGATATATCTTATAAGTGAAATTGAATGGATTTAGTGAAAAGTTCAATGTGTATATACTGTGCATTGCTCGTTGCGATCCGAGAATGGGACAATACATATTAATGGTTGCCGTTTATATTTCCCTGGAAAATCTATGAGACAGATACGACAATTTTATTCAAAAATTTGATGATTTATACAAAAGGAAGGTTCTGAAATACTCGGAAAAAGATTTGGTGAAAAATATATGATAATGTACCGATGATTTTAAGTGGAGACTTCAATATTAACTTTGCAGATGATAAAAATCTACCACTAATTGATTTTCTAAAGGAAACACTAAATTTAAATATGTCCAATGGTCGAAAACTCAGTACTACAAAATATAAAACAACGATAGATGTGGTTTTTACGCGTTACTTAGATAAATTTGATTCAAACATTTTCCTTTCTTACTTTAGTTACCATAAGACTATTGTATCTTTTTTAGAACAAAATGAAATAATTGAAAGTACAAAAAGTCTAAGTATTGTTGAAATTAATAATGACAATGATGCAAACAATTAAAATAATGTTAAAAATCAAATACATTGAAATCTAAGTAAATACAAATACTATCCATAAATAATATGTGTTTTGGCCTATCGATAGCTTAGTTTAAATTAAAAGACTCATACTCAAAAGACTAAATAGTGGACTGCGTTGTATATATATCTCTTTATTCCAAAAGCCCGTGGCCATCTCTGGTCATTGCACTCTCACTCCCCGCGTCTTAGCGGGGGCACCCCAATCGCTGAACATATTTCACCTCCCTACATTTGGGAAGCAATCACAGCTTCTTACAAGTGGCGAGGCACTCAACAATATGAATGTATATTAATTCTTATTTCAATTGAATTGTATTTATATTTTGTCATGATCTTGTATAGCCCGTAATATATTTGAGTAATAAAAAAACATATAAACATGCATTTAGTTGTTGCTCGGAGAGTCAATAGATGTGAAAACCAGATTGAGGTTGATAATTTTAGTTCAAACATTATGAAATTTCAAATTTTCAATTACTAAAAGTTTAAGCTTTCACTTCTATCGGCAGTCTCTATAACTGCCAATTTTTTTTTATCCTTCACACATTGCAAATCCAGTGAGCAGCTGCTAGAGTTATCAGCCGCCATTATACCGACCTATCAAGCATTGTTTGGTGATTGACCCCCCCAATTTACTGCGTACACAGCCACCCACACAAAATCAACCCGCTTTGAAAAAAAGAGGTACGAACATGAATTTTTTTTTTGTAAGTATGAGATAATTATTTTAAGATATATGAAACAATATTCATAGCATGCAAAGTAAACTTATATAAAGCAAGCATTTAGGGGATTTTGTGTTCAATAATTATAAAAGAAAAATAGTATGAAAACTTTAAAAGTGAAAATTAAAATAAAATGTTTCCGTTTTCGCATTTTGTAAAATATTACACTTAGATGCAATAAGAAATATTCTCTTTTTTGGAACATTTTGGGCAAGGAAACTGACCGCTTAAAGGGTTACGTAAAATTTTGCAAATTCAGCTACATGGTTTATCTTACAAATTTCTGAAATATCCGATCAATTCTAGAAGCCACCGTATGAGTATAGTTAAAAACATTTTGTTTATAAGATTTATTTTCCTTTTCATTTTATCGCGCAGTTTTTAAACTGACTTTTGTTCTCGATATTGATAATGAGTATGAACAATCTTTGATGTACAAAAATATCCGAGTCACCAATTCAAAAACTTAAAAATAATGTTTTTGCTATCAAATTATTTGAAAAAGTAAAAAAAAAATGAAGAAATTTTTGCAGGGACTGATAACATGTTTGTTGTTAGAAATATTAAAGTTGCTTTTAAAATTGAAGGGGGAAATTGTACTTTTAAAATTTTATCCCAGACACTTCTTAAAAATGATATTTTGGTGAGATATATATTTATTATAAATAAGGAAATTAATTCTTAATTTGTGGATTATTATTTCAAAGTGATTTAATTTTTAAAAAAAATAGAAATTAGAAAACATTAATACTAAGATCTTTTTATCAAACGTGGTTGCTGCAGCGAATCCTTACACTTAATTTAATGAAAAATAATATCAGCATATTTTTTTATTTATAAAAAAAAATGCTGAACAAAAATATAACTCAGTAATTCATTCGCAAGCGATATTCGAAGACAAAGTAAAGCGATATCGATGCAATTAAAACTTAAACTTCTCAAGAGAAAACGGTGTTCGACGGTAGGTTATGCTTTGTGGACATAGTAAAAACGTCAGCTTCCAATAAGAAAACTGTGTCTGTATACAAGGTAAATCTATATGAGTCATGACCTTAAGCAAGGACGGTTTCCTAAGACAGGGTAAAGTTATGCATCAGCATCCTAATTGAGAATGGTCTACAAAGACAGGGTAAAGGTATATGGATACAATAAAAACGTGAGCTTCCCAAGCGAAGACGGTTTCCTAAGACAAAATAAAGTTCTTAAATGCTATAAAAACGTCAGATTCCACCATCTTTGCTCAGGAAGACTTTAATGATATCCTATTCAATTAATTTTGTATAATTTTTCAAAATTTCTTAGAAAAGAGGTAGATGAAAACCAGCGAATAAATTGAGCTTTACTTTAAGAAAATATCTTAGATATTGTTATCGTGTCCTTCCCGAATGGAAGTTGCCAGAGCCTGTAAGACACACAGGTTGGACTTCTTAACGATAGATGGCGACACCACCTATCTCCACAATTTAGGCATGGAACTGAAGGGGAGGAAAACATTCGCCAGGCCCTGCACTCGTGGTTTCTGCTGCAACAGCCCACAAAACTTTCGGACCCACTGAACGAGCACGTATTCCATGTATACTCGGTGGTATTTGGTAGCATCGGGCATCGAACCCAGGCCCTGCGGTCTTGAGTCCGATGCTCTAACCACTAGGCTACCTCCGGCCCCCAATCCTATATAAATTCAAGAAGTTAACTCTTTTGATAAGCATTTTTTTTTTCAGATCTAAGATACATACAATTTTTATATTAAGTCATTACAAATTCTTCTTAATTTTATAAAATAGTCTTAAAAACCTTGTAGCATTTTTTACAAAAATATCATATCTTTTTAATATTTCACAAGATATATATATAAAGTATTGAGTATTTTTTTTATAGCTATTAAAGAGAAAATAATGTATTAATGAAGAGAATTAAAATATGTAAATTTCCATTTTGATACAGAACATACATAGCTTCAATATTAATGTAAAAGCTTAAGTGTTTGAAGACTTTTGAGAGTTGCAATAATTATATTTAAAAATTCTGAGAATCTCTCTAATTATTTAAGAACTACATTCAATTGAACAATTCATTGGAGACAGGACGCAATATAAATTAAAAAGGAAACATGGCTTGCTATTTTTACAATAAAAGTTAAGAAAATATTGATATAATTTATTTCATGGAAATAATTTCAGAAAGTAAGGGTAAACTTCAAGATTGAAACTTAAAATCTGAATACAGTTTGAAGTATATTTCTAAATCAGTTCATAGTATGTTTTTAACGATTTTAAAAAATGAACGTTTAAATGTTTTTTGCTACTATAATTAAAAGTACATATTCATAGCAATTCTTATTTAAAAATGACAACAACAACAAAAAAACAATTTTAGAAATTTTCAGTTTGTAAAAAGAATTAAATAATGTATATATTATATAATTTATATATCCCTGCTCGATTTCATATTTTTAAAATATCAAATCATTCAAGTTTTTTCAATTTTAAAAGTGAAAAAATTATTTTAATATTTTAATATGTTTAAACAAGCAGATAAAAAGAACAGATAAAACAAATGTGAAATTGCAAATAATTTATTTCATGTATATGTACAAATCACGGAAATATTTGTCAGATATTCCTGAGATAGCCCGTATCGAACACTTTCCAAGCGATCCTGGAATTTATTTGATATCAGAAAAACCACATCTTCACCATACTTCCGCCTAGCCCTTTTTGAAAGGACAATGAAAACATTTTTATAATAGATTTCCGTTCTATATTTCTGGTTAAATTAATATCCGGCATATCCTAGATCTCCAGCATATCCCAATCCAGCAACTCCAGCGTGTCCTCCATGTCCGTAGGGTGCGCTGGAGATGATGTGTACGGCAGCGGGGTCCTGGTTGGCAGTTCCGGGTTCGTTGGTCTTGACCTGAGCCCTGAATCCGGCTTTGTCGGCTACGTAGTTGACTTGTCGGTGGATTCCTCTGTTGTCGGTGAATCCATAGCTTCCGTGCACAGCGTGACCGTCTCCAGATTCCTCGCGGTGTTGCTCCCCATGTTTGTCCTTCACGCTGTACCCGAACTTGTAAGGTTGGGGTGCGTAGTGGTGGACGGGCTAAGATTGCAATGAAGATATGAAATAATTGCATTAAGGATTGATTGCATTAAGGATATGAAATATTGAATATAAGAAGGATTTGTTTTCAAAAAGGATTTTGTAACTTATGCACGAAATATTTGATATCAAGATTGCAAAAGCATGGAATGAAATTTGTAGATCTGCATAATGAAACATTAGTCCTTTCTTATTACTTTTATTCTTGAATATTTTGTATTTTATGCCACCTGGAGAAAGTGGCGAATATTGTTAAAAACTTGTTTTGTTCAGAATATTCGTTTTATATAATTTACATTTTATCTTCTTATATTAAGTTTAGATTAATTTATTGAGTGAATTAATGTGTGTTTTATTGGAGAATGACCTTTTTATATTAATTAAAGCCATGATTTTAGTCCACTGTAGATAGTTCCCAAATTTTATAAGGAAAGCGAAGTGCTTAACGAAGTGCAGATAATAATGGAACACGTACCCTAAAATGCTTTCTACTTGTTACACATTATTTCAATAATAATTTCATTATGATTTATTGATAATAAGTAAAGAGAGTGAAAGAAATTCAGGTTAATACTGTTTTTAATTATTTGAAAAATATTTATTTATGTTGAAATTTTTAAAATAAAATTTCTAGTGTAAAATTCAATATTTATTACGATTTAAAATCTACCAACTTATTAATGTATGCGAATAGGAAATTATATCTGTAATAACTTTACTTTTAATATTTTTTCATTTAATTTAGAACAGCGTTCATAACTGCCGAAATTTCAAAAGGAAACATGTTTCCGGAAAGATTAAGATGCTTATTTCAAAGAAAAATTAAATAATTATGGCAGCAGTTTTCCGATTCAAATGTATTTTTAGAAAAAGATAAAAGTCCTTGTTAAACATCTTCATACTAAAAAATCGCGTATTATAAACATATAATTCTTACTTTATGCGTGTGATTTCATATTTATAATTACATTGAAATCCCTAAATCTATATTTTAGTGTCGAAATCTCTCAACGAAGCAAAAATTATATATATATTTACTAACATGATTGTTGTATTGGGGAAAAAATTATACTTACTACTTCATGTAAACTTGCAAAAGCAGCAACTGCTAAACCAGACAAGATGAAGAGCTGTAAGAAGCAAAATAATTATTTTAAAGTCTTTAAAATACAAAAAATAAAGTTTTGTTCTTTAACCAACTTTTAAATAATGAAAAAAATCTTTTCTCTAGTAAAAATACTGTTAATTTGTTTTGAAAATTAATATCTCATTAAATATATGTAACTACAAGGGGTGATCAAATGAAAAGGTACGAAACGACACGGTGGGTACAAATACAGACTTTATTCAAAATATACACCATAGGCCTGAGCACAACGATCCCACTGATGAACAAGCCGCAGGATTCCTTGTTCCCAGAATTCCTGTGGCTGTGACGAGACCCAGTCCTTCACAATGTCCTTGAGTACGTCGTCCGAGTTGAAGCGCTTTCCTTTCAGGTGTTTCTTCAGTGGGCCAAACACATGGAAATCGCACGGTGACACATGTCCGGACTGTAGGACGGATGGTCCAACGTCTCCCATTGGAACTTGTCCAGTTCCATTTGTGTGATTCTGGAGACGTGTGGACGCGCGTTATCATGGAGCAGAACCACACCCTCCGTGAGCAGCCCCAGTCTTTTGTTCTTGATGGACCTGCGTAGGCGTCGGAGTGTCTCACAATATACATCGGAGTTTGCTTTTTCTGTGCTCGAGTAATTCTGTGCTCGCATCACTTGGACGCCGCTTTTTATAAGAGCCTTTGCTCTCTCCTGCGCATGCGGGCACCCGCGCATGATCCGATCCCAGTCAGAGTCTCCAATGGCATCCCGAGATGTCTCGCTACATTCTCCCTTGGCGGAATATGCAAATATTTAACTGTTTCATTTTTATGTCGTTTCGTACCTTTTCATTTGATCACCCCTTGTATAAAGAATTTAGGCGAATAAGTATTTTATAAAATTAACTCTTAGTTTTTATTTACTTGCATATGATGTGTATAAATATCGATATTATGCACATTTATTATTGATCTTACAAATATTACATATTATATTGATATTACTACGTATATGTAAAAAAAATTATTGAAATTGAAAAGCAAAAATTTTATATTCATTAATTTTTATCTTAAATTCCTCTAAATCTGCAATGCAATATTTAAAGCATCTGTGAAAGTTTTCTTGTTGTTTACTACATTCTACTAACGTTAAAAGCTATTAAAATCTTTTATTACAATTCGAAAGATGATTTAAACTATAAGTTTTCCCTAAATATAATTTTTAAGAATATATTTGTAAAATATAAAGGGAAAAACATTTTTTTACCTGAGAGATCATTCTGAATCTGAATGGCTACAAAATCAGAAGCAACTGATGACAGACATTTGGGCTTTGGCATATATATACCCAAGAGTGGAACATAAAAGAAAGAAACGCGTTTTCAATTAGACCAAAATTAAATGGTTTTGCGCTTGGATGAAGGCGCCATTTTGTGGATTCCATTTGAGGCAATTATGGAAGAAATAGAAAGCGGTTCTTTCGACAACAACTCAGTTATTTTTATTTTGATCTCATATCGAGAATTCCATTGTTGAATTCTTTTGCACAAAGTGACTCGGATTTATTTCAAGGACACGAGACATAGCGGAAGCGGGTGAGAAAAACGAATTTTATTTATGTGTTGAAACAAACATTTTTGTTAAACTAAATGGATCGTGAAATTATTTATTCAATGGAATTGTAAACCAGGTTAAATAATGTTTTTCAGTAATACTCTTTTTCTTCCTGAAATTCGTTTGTTTCATAGGTGAATGTAAACAAATACTCTGGTTAAAATGGTGTTGCATATCTTGCGATTCTTAAACTATGACTCAATTGTTTATATAACACTTTAATAAAATAACGAAATGGACTGCTGTTGACATACCTTCTCATTCTAAAAAGTGCTCAAGTGATGTGAATACCACTTGAACTATTATCTCATATTTCCATATTCCATCCTATATAGACATTGATTTAACCAACGATTTCGCATTAAAATAGTGCTTCTCACATTTTCAGTATTTGAGACCCATTATTCAATAATAATTTTCATCTTGCCCCCCCCCCTCTATACATTAACATAGTATAGAAAATTCAATAATACTATACTTTGACGCTATGGCAACAATACGACTTTAATCTCTAAAGTGCCACCGGCATATATAAATGTCTCTCTCAGCCAAAGCGTTAATTGCCCGGGATCGTTAGACATTTGGAAAAGATTCATGCAGAAATTTATTTTAGGATCCAAATTCTTATGGTGTCCTTAAGTTTTTCTAATCCCGCGCCATGATCTCAAGTAAACAAACGGGTTCGAACCCGACCTTTTTGCGAGTTTCGTGATTTGTGGTTGGCAACAACTGCAATGCAAATTTAACTATTTTTGTACTTGACTCGTGTAAGTATTAAGGAGACCGAAGTTAGTTGAGATATGATCGTCAGTTTCAGACGGAATGTGTGAAGTGGTTTAAGCTCTTCGACTGAAGACATGTTAGACGTATGCAACTGGTTTGTTGTTTCGCTTTTTTAAGATGTTCCGATCAATTCTATTAGATGTAGTTAGACAGTAGAAGGAAAGGTTCGAATCGGTTGACCAAAGTCTGGTAATGTCATTTTTCTGTGAACTATGTTTTTAACATTCAACTTATTATTTTGATTGCTCCAGTAACGAGCACATTGACTTTATACTTATTTAAACAATAAAAGATATATTTAATGAAATTGCTTTCGTATTTATCCCTCCTCGACATAAAATTTCGCTGTCAAACTTTACTAAAGTTTGGGTTAGTTTACCCTGAAGAATATAACAGGGATGTATATATACGTCTTTCTGAAGTACGATCTTTTCTGCGCACTATCATCCATAAAATTATTCCGAAGGCTGTGGAATGCAATAAAATTACCTCGACAGTGTTTGCTAAGGATTTACATATCTTAGAAAATTTGTTTATTTATTCCTTACCCCCCCCCCCAATACATCAAACACACGCGCCTATGAGGAAAACGATGGCATTGGGAAAAGAATCGCGCAACATTTAATCGGCAGTTAAGGGAATAATTATAAACCGTACGAATTCCAAAAATTATCAATATAAGTGTTAATTTTTGTATATAATTTTATGTATGACAAGCCCATGGGATCACTGGTAATTATTAAACTTGTTCTTAACTTAGTCTTTTTAAATTAACTATAAAATACATTGTGCAATACTGATACATTTAACAGTGTATATCAGAGTGTAAATGTGTATTTTATTTTTCTTATGTCAGAATGTGTTTTGTTTGTTTACTTTCAGTAAATTAATAATTTTTTAAAAAAATAATCTTCTGTTTTCGACTTTTCAATAGGCTCGTGTCTCTCTCGTAGAGTTATCACGTTCCCCCTAGGGTGGACGCGCCCCACAGTTTGAGAAATGCATAGGCTTTGATTTACAATTTAACATTAATCTTACAGGTGTTTGATTTAATGTTTTTGACTTAAGTTTTTGAAAAATGATTTCGTCAAAAATAATATTTTACATAAATAATAAATAAAGTCTCCTTTTTTTTCATTTTATGAAATTAATTAATAATTTCCAGTGAAATAATTACGAAGTTCATTAATTATTTTCATAAGTATCTAATCGAATATTAATATTTGGATAATAGATTCAAAGAGCACACACATGCATGCATATTACAGAATATTTTGAACTTTTTTCAGCGGGTAACATGACTAACATGATTAACATTGACAAAAAAAATATCCTTGGTATTATAAATAGGAAATTTTGAGAGATTTTATATTTTATAGAAGAGAGGTAATAGACTTTGCATACATTTCTCAACTATTGCATTCGAAAAATTAAAAATCATTATGTTCTCAGGCCATGGTAACAGAGCGCTCAGGGTTAAACTAGCAAACGGTGTTTATTTTGTCCCAGTCGTAAGTTCGAATACTAATACCACTAAAGATCTGTCATGTAGCCGGTGTCATAGCACTTTAATTTCGTTGCTGCCCAATGTCCTTCAGTTTACATAGAGCGATGGTTTACATACAGGGATATCGACTTTGTCCTCCTGTTTACCTCATCGATAGATTTTCTGGACGCGAAAATCGCAGGCACACATGTCAAATGATTATGTGGCATTTTGTAACTTCTACTTCCACTTCCCGTGAAACCACGAACTGAACGGTTAACTAGGACAGTTACTTTGTGTATTTACATTTTTTCCCACCGAGAATTGTAAAGGGTCTGTCCGTGATTCCCCTAATCCTCTTGGGTAAAATAATCCTTTTAACTGTGGTTTATTGACAGTTGAAAAATGTGTGCTCTCTATGAAGAAGACAGGCTTTTTTGCAAATTAGGACATCATGGCATCATTCATCATCCGACGAGAGCTTGAATTAAAAAAAAATTGGTAAAATCCTAGCACAGTACACTGCTGTATTTGGCGACAAAAGTTTTTCGCCTAATGGAGCCAAGTAAAAAATTGCGTTTTTCAAAATGGCGTCAGAGACCTAAACAAGAGGGGGAAACGTGGTTTTCAAAATGGCGTCAAGAGACGAAAAACATCGAAAAAACGTGGTTTCTAAAACGGACAACATAGGAAACATAAAACCAAAAATAAGAAATTAAATGCAAATTTCGAGCATCCATTACGAGATTCTATCAATCCTTTATGCACACAAAAAACAATCATTACTTTCTCACCTTTTATTCAGAAAAAAATCCATCCGTCGTTTTTTTTACGAAGAAAACGTGGTTTCTAAAACAGCTTCAACAAGAAAAACTGAAGAAGCGTCGCTTTTAAAACGCTACAGTGGGAAAAGAAATCCAATATGAATGCCTTAGGATGATGAATTAACTATCTCCATTTCTCTCAAAAACGAATTATTTTCATATTTCGAACATCCATACCCACCGAAATATTTTTAATCGTTCACTCACTTTTAAAGCAAGCATTTCTTTCTTACATCTTTCATTCAAAAGAAAAAATATCCATTCGTTGAGCTTCAAAAAAGAAAACATGGTATCCATAACGGCTTCAAGAAGAAAACAGAAAAACCGTTGCTTCTAAGATGCAATAGTGAGAAAATACATCATCCAAATTGAACTTATCAACACATCTTCCTTTCTCTCTAACAAATATTCTTTCAGCAGCTGTTTCAAATAAAAAGAAGAAAAATCCACTCATTCCTTCACTTTCAGCTTTCTAGAAAAATCTTACACATCTCCAAGTTGACTATCAGAAAAAAAATTACCGCTATCCAAAAAATCCGGTCCAAATGGGGTTACTATTCCCTAAATTTTGCAGAGTTACCATATTGTAACTTTATCGCCAAATTTTTTGGCGTCAAAAATTAGTCGCTAAGAAGTGTGTCCTGCTAGGATCCACCCCAAAAATTAGTTCAAGTGCCCAAATATGGTAACGAGGTCGCCACTAGATAGCGGAGAACATGAAATTGATCTCTCGTTTGGGGACTTGCCATGTCGGCAAAGGCTAAATTGCTAAAAGGCAGCAGCCCCATTGGAAAGAAACATAGTGGGATAATTTGCAGATAATTTCTCTGGCGCTGATAGTTTTCTCTTCATTTGGCTGTAGTTCAAGATAATGAAGTCTACTATTACTAGTCCTGGTGTTATTTTTCTTTCGTTAATAAACAATTAATTCATTCATTAAAGGCTAAATTGCCAAATGGCAGGAATTCTGAAAATTAAACACAAATGATTTTCTAAGTCCACTCATAAAGACATGTAAGACTTGAAAATATACGAAGTGCTAATTCAATTAGCATTTTCTTGTAGCTAAAGATATATAGGTCCATTAAAATGACTTTAAAATTCAATTAATACACATCCAGATTTTATTGTATTTGATGTAAAGTTTAGCATTCTTTAAACATTGCTGTTCATCTAAAACCTAACACCATGTAGGACAAGATATATCAAGGCTAACTTTATCGAACAATTATTATAAAGTATAAGGGCGAAATGGTTGAAATAACAATTTAATTCGATAAGTTAAACACGGTGGGATCAGAATTTCGTGTAACCCCTATAGTTAGCGGTAAAGACTGATATGAGCCTCAAAGTTGAAAAGAGAGACTGATCTGTTTTAAGGGTATGAAGGTCTAAAGTGCTTCTACATGTTGACAAATCTCATTGCCTATTGGAAGCTTCACTCACAATGTTGCATTTGGGATGGTCAGTGATTTTATGTGCATTGATGAATGTAAAATGCAAGAGCATAAAATTTTCAGAAACCATTTAATGTTTTTTCTATAGAAATATTTTTATTAAATGTTTTCTATATTTGGTTTCGTTCAACGCTAAAATAAATGCACATGGTTGTCTAAAATCCTTAAGTTTTTGTTTCATGTCTAAGTCTTTACGTTTTATAAACTACGTATTCTAATATTTAATTGATTTATCAAAATTGTAAATTGTGTAATAAGAGACATACTGCCGTGCAATTCTATCATATATCTGTTTATTACTCGTTCACAGAAACAGAAATGAAATATATATATATATATATATATATATCCAGTTATCGATAACTGCCTTACTTAAATGCTTAATAAAAATAATAACTGAGTAGAGAATTATATATATATATATATATATATATATATATATATATATATATTTATTTATATATATATATATATATTCATTTTGTGTGTGTGTGATAATCACACACACATAAAATTTAACTTGATCAAACCCAATTAACTAACCCAATCAAAATTTAACTTGAAATTTCTACTGATTTTCACTGATTTTATTCAAGAATAAGTACTAATTTAAAATATTTATTTTAATTATGATGCATATTAAAATTAAAGCAATACAATTAAAATAAAAGTTCACATTTCATTACCGGAAATATATTTAAGAACAGATACAGATTGAGGAAAACGTACAATGAAGGCAAAGAAAAATATATCCAAAAAATCCTGATAGGTTTTAGATGTGTAACATCTTTCCTCTCGGTTGCTGGAGATTGGTGGGGGGTGATTTCGTGAAAAGGGATGGAAATGTGTAACAGGAAGTTGGAGAAAAGCGCGCTATTTAATTTGACCAATCAGCGCGCTTGGTGATGTCTATTCGCTACCCTCACAGTGAAGTTCTGTTTTTTCTCCTTCATTTGGGAGAGACACTGCCCCCCCTCTGTGGTCTAGGCCGTGGGATCTTTGTTTTTGTTTTGTTTTCTCACTTTAGGATCAGAGAAGATGCTAAGTCCATTAGATGGATCTTGTAAAGATATATCCATGAGGGGTCCAACTCTAGTAGCCATGAAGCCACCAGCCTTCTTTGTATTGTTAAATTTAGCATTTCAAAAGATTCTAATTCAAAAACTCGGTTTCGTTTGCGCTTGACTATAAATCCACTTCGCACATACCAGCAAGTCTTATTAGACTTCACCAAGGATAAACTTGCGATCCTTACGCTTAATTATCAATGTCTGAGGGCTCACCAAACAGATTTTGACGTTATTTCCCAAAATTGTTCATTACTCATATTGACAGAGACGTGGTTAGATAATGACGAACGTGTTTCATTACCTGACTTCGATTGCTGCGTACAATTTAAACGACCGGGTCACAGAGCAGCTGGTGTGGCTATCTACTGCAAACAGAACATCTCACATGCTGTGGCTCCTCATATGGATATTGCTTATCGTCAAACAAGTGGACTGGTTATTGTTAGTCAAGATATTGGGGACATACGTATATGCGGCGGAATGCTTATTTGAAAATTGACAAACAGTGATTTCGGTGGTCGTATACATTTCTCCGAATCAAACGGTTCAAAAAATTAAAGATTTCCTGCATTTTTTACTTTTACCATATACCGAAGGTGGTTCTGCTCTTTTGAAAAAAAAAAAACTGTCACTTGCTTCCCATGATTTGGAGTGGTGATTTTAAAGTTTACTTCAGTTTGCTAGAAGCCGAGCTACTCATAGCTTTTTTGAATGATGAACTCAAGCTCAAAATGAACACAAATCGAAATGTCTCGACAACTAACAGTGGTACTGTTATTAACGCTATTTTTCAAAGGCTTTTAAACACTTTAAAATCACAAGTATATGAGTCACATTTTAGTTATTATAAGTTATCATTACCGCTCTTCCCCAAATTGAACAAGAGTAATTATTTTTGATGAAAAGTTGCATTACTCCTTGTGTTAATTAAATAAAATTTTCATTAAAGATATAATTATTCCATAGAAAATTATTTCCAATCATAATCAATTTATTTTTTTCAGAATTTAAGTTGCTATTGCGAATTTTTACCACGATAACACGTCAGATGTTACACATCGTATGCGACTACTGTAAGGCTCGTTTCTTTCTTTTTTTTTTTATACTGAGCCTTATAATAATTTCAGTAATTCCATAAAACTTAAATAGGAGATATTATCAGATATATTAAAAAATGTGATTTAAATGAAAGGTACAGGAGACAAAGATTTTCTCTTACAAGCTAGCTGCATTCAACTTTACTACTTCCAAAATCCATTCAATAGTTAGTTTAGTGATTTTGATTCCTTCTACATGATTCCAAGATCATTTTTAAATGTAACGCGTGTTTAATATCGATTTTTGTAACAAAAAAGTATCAATTTTTCGTATAATATAAAAAAAATCGACTGTAAAATAACGTAATGTCAATTGAAAAGTTGAGTATGTACATTTCAAAAAACAAAAACATATTAAAATACTAAGAGATAAATAGAAAAGTGAAATAAAAAAACACCAAAAAAAAAAAAAACTAAGTTAAAAAAGAGCTAATTTTAGGAAGCGAAATAAAGAAATTAGGAACAATACAGTAGTATCTATATTATAATTTACTTTGAAAGGGAAAAAAAGACACATCATAAAATACATCAATATAATTCCGTAGCTGGTACTAAACATTAGGAAAGCTGTGTTATTAGAAAATAATCACTGTTTTTTGAAATTTTTCTCATGAGAGAGCTTGCTGTAAATATATTATTAATAATTAAATAACTCAACACATATAATTTATGTTAGAGAGTGAATATTAACGTCGCACTGATTAGCAACACGAGGGCTTTTGTCGACGGTCCGCGTAATTTTGAACCATGGTCAAGTGACGCGGACGACACCTGAGCTGGCACACCCTCTCCTAACTACCACACCAACGGGAGGACGTTTGAGCTCTTGACAGATTTAACGTGCATCGCTCCCCTACACGGCGAATCTTTAGTGGTACTGGGATCGAACTCATGAAACGCTAGCCATGATCCGATGCCTAGACCACTTGGTCACTTTATGTTAGTGAAATTAAGATCAGGAGAAATTAAAGCATCTTATACTTATCTTTTCAGTATAAATTTATCAAAGAAACAATAACTGTTGAAAGACCTTCATAGCTGTAAAATAACACCGTAGAAAGTTGAGGACTAACAGAAAGTACTTAAAATCGATTGTATTTTTCTAATAAATGCGATAAAACTTTTTGGAGTTTTATTCACATTAAAATATAAATATTCTTTCCTTAAAAATAAATATTTCTTTTATTTTATTTATTTTTATATAAGCATTTTATGGAACGTTTAGTTGATTATTTCTTTATTTCACAAATTTTCACGTTATTTTTATAATCATTATAAATTTTCTCTTTCTTTCAAACAGCAAGAAACGTTCATTGAATATTTAATTGGATAATAGTTTCAAATATTCAAAAATATTATTTAATTCCGGATTATTCCTCAAGAATAACTTGTCTGTTTTCATATTGTATACGTATTATTTATTGACTGTTCTTTTGGAAATTAAGAATAATTAAATTTTCCCCAGAAATTATTTTACTTCATTCTACAAATATCGAATGCTTTTACTCAACTTTTGAGTAAATCAAATGTTTTTGATAACTATCACAAATGTATCAGTTTCAAACATCTTACAGAATAATTGAAATTCATTTAGGATAATAACATAACTGCACCAGCAAAAAAATATTAATTATTTTGTTATTAATTACAAAGTATTGCTCATTTGAGAAAAACATACTTTCAATTATTATTTAGGAATCGTTATTGCTTAATATCAGTTAAAATTTATTGGTGACTCATATAAGATGTTATTATTATTGTATAGGATAAAAAAAAATGAATGAAAGTACTAATATTGTGGGGAAAAAATTTATTTATAGATTTCAGAATTTTTTTTAATTTACAATAAATAATTAAAACCATATCTAGCGTATCTAAGCCTCCAAGGATACCAAGGCCATTGCCTCCATATCCTCCGGCGATAATCCACCAATCCAGCTCCACCATAAATCCGAGTCCGGTCCTCCAACACCAGCGTATCCAACGGGAGCAGCAGCGACTCCAGCATATCCCAATCCGGCAGCTCCAGCGTATCCTCCGTGTCCGTAAGGAGCATCAGAGATGAGGTGCACGGCTGCGGGGTTCTGGTTGGCGTTCCTGGTTCGTTGGTCTTGACCTGAGCCCTGAAGCCACCGTGGTTCAGCTACGTAATGGACTCTCGGCGAATTCCTCGAGCATCGGTGAATCCGTTACTTCCTCGGACAGCATGACCTCCATCACCAGATTCTTCTCGGTGTTGCTTCACCATGGTGGTCCTTTACGCTGTATCCGAACTGTATGGCTGGGGGCATGGTGGTGGATGGGCTAAGAATAAACAGTAAATGTAGTCATTTCAATTTCACATTTTTTTAATATTAGAAAGACACTAATATTTCATAAATTTGTTTCTGAAAACTCCTATACTGAAGCCGACAGTTTCATTGATAGCAGGGTTTTGCAGTATTTTTTCAATAACCAAAATTTGGCCTTCTGAATTCTGATGAAAATCGTAGTTTAAGCATTATGCATAAAACATTAGTATTGCTTTACCTGTTTACCAACTGTTATTTTTTTATTTTTGCCCTTCTTTCAATTAATGTTCCCTTCCCATTTCTTTGATAATTTATTAAGATAGAAAAATATAAACTAGGGGAAATATAGTTTTTAGATAAAAAAATGTTTTGTTCATAAATAAGTTCACAATTCTGTAAAATGAATCTGCTATAGTGCTCAATATATTACTTTAGAATTATATTTTACTTTAGAATTATATTTGAATTTTAGAATTATATTTTATATTCTCGAAGCTTTTACACTTTAAAATTCTAGTAATTTAAAACGATAAACTTATTCGTTACTGTTTTACCTACATTTAAAGTATTCGAATAACTAAATTTAAAAGATTTAAAATGATAATTTTTTTTTTTTATTTAGATTATTTTGATATTTACGTTAGCTGAAAATACTAATACGATTCAACACATTCTCTTTTATACAGTATTGAAATCAAGCAAATAAAAAAAATTGTAACGTAAAGAATATATTTTCATGTACAATGAAATAATGTCTGAAATTCCATAAAATAAAACATTAAAGGAGGTTGACTTTTTCAAAATAATATGCCGATTAGTTGATTTTCATCCATCATAATCAAAACGGAGAAAAAAAGGCTAAATCAGACTTATTATTCCCTTTTCCTTATGAATTGGAGTTTTATTTTTAAATAGTATGAAAAAAGTGCTGTGCTATAGACATTCAATCATATGCTGAAATCATTTATGCTCAACAGGTACTTATCTTAAGTATAATTTTTCACGAATTTTATAAGGGAAAAGAAACAGCGTTGTTATGCGGAATATAATCGTCTAAATGAGACTATTTCCTAAGTATCAGAATATGGGTAATATATTTGTTTAAGAGGAATTTTTTTTCTAAAAAATGCACTTATATTTACAATACTAAAAATACATAAAAAATTTTAATGCCCTGTCCAGAAATAAAAACTAATAAGAGAATAGTATTTTTTAAGGTAAAGGTTTTTATTCATTAAGATTTTAATATAAATTTTGAGAAATAATCATATACTTACTTCATGTAGATGGCAAAAGCAGCCACTGCAAAGCAGCCAAGACGAAAGCCTGAAAAGGTTTAAAGGAATTTTCATACCACAAAATTCGGTAAATTTACAATTACATGTTCTTTTAAATAAGCAAACAAAAATTGGTAAAAAGCAAAGGATTCAAATTTGAATGCTCCTAAACAAAGTTTTAGTTTTTTTTTTTCTTTTTCATAATTTCTTGGGGAGTTTATTTTTTACACTTAAGGTACATCAATAGTAAAATAAATAAATAAAAATTAAATAACTACACAACCCACATTATTGATAATGTTTACAAATTTTCAAAATAAGATGATGCACTTTGAGTGTGTTAACTCACATCATTTTTTCTCTCAATGTGTTTCGTAACTACTACCAAACGTGTACATACTGAGCCAAACAGCTTTAAGTTTGACACTTTCTTATTTGAAGTTAACGACATAAAAATTAATTGCTGAGTAAAATCTCATTAAGTTATAAGAGTAAAAATGTCTTCATTTAAACAAAATATTAATTAGTTAGACTTCATTATTAATTAAGTATATAATTTTGGGTTATAATTAAAAACACACACTGTGCCTTTCTAACCAAATTACTTAACTACCCTTAAGTTTTGCATTCTTCTATATATAATGAAACTATATCCATATATATTCAAAGTCAGAGAAAGGAAGATTATATGTTTCACCCAAAAAATAATTTGTAACGCAATTAGAAAGATTTTTTCGAATTACTACATAAAAAATAATTTCATGTGGCAAGCGATAGTTGATATTTTCCTGTGAAATCAATACAGCCCATTTTTACCTAAAAATAAATTTATTTACAAAGGTTTTGAGTTAACTCTATATTTTTTTGAAAATTCTAAGATAATGGCAAGTTTGTTTGAGATTTTAAATGCAATAATTAGTTAAATAAAGGCCATTAATTAATTGATAGTTCTGAATGAACTTTATATTGGTTATGCAGAGTGCAATTCAACCGATTTTACTAGTAAATGTTTGTTTAATTCAACATTAAAATATTGTGTTAAGAAATATTACATAGAAATATTATTTTGCACATTTTAAAATAGCCATTTCTATAT
>BMAO01031604.1:0-16872 GCA_019973975.1 Trichonephila clavata
TAAGTTTATTTACTGTCAGAAGTGTTGTAAAAAAGTTCAACGAGACAGGATCCACAGAAAATAAGGTTAGAAGTGGACGGCCTGGAATATTTTCTGCAAGGGAGAAACGTAGCATTATCAAAGAGGTTAAGAAAAATCCCAAAATAAGTACACCCAGTTAGCCAAAGATGTTGCTAATATTTCGCATAAAACTTTAGTATACAGACTATACGGAATGTTTTACATGAAGAAAGTTATTATGGAAGGGCAGCTAGAAAGAAACCTTTCATTTCGGAAAGAAACAGAAGAAAGAGATTAGATTTTGCAAAATCTCATGTTAATTTATCAGATGAGTTCACAGTTATTTTTTCCGACGAATCGAAGTTTAACATTTTCGGGAGTGATGGACGACAATATGTGTGGAGAAAGCCTAACACCGAACTGGAAAAACAACATTTAACAACGACTGTGAAACATGGTGGAGGGAGCGTCTTAGTTTGGGGCTGTATGGCAGCAAACGGAGTTGGTAAACTGTGCTTCATTGATGGTATTATGACAGCACGTAAGTACATCGACATGCTGCGCCATAATTTGCAATCCAGTGCCAAAAACTTGGCTTAGGAACATCATTTGTGTTTCAACAAGACAATGACCCTAAGCATACAGCGAACCTCACCCGGGAGTGGTTACTGTACTAACTCTCCTCGCCAGTTAAAGACGCCGCCTCAATCGCCTGACATAAATCCAATTGAGAATTTATGGCACAAATTGGACGTAGAAGTCAGGAAACATAAACTTTCGTGTAAAGACGAACTTAAGCGTATACTCCTGCAAGAATGGCACAAAATTCCCAATAGTACAACCAAGACTTGGTTTCCTCTATGAGAAATAGATTACAAGCTGTTATAAATGCAAAAGGTTTGCATACAAAGTATTAAACATATCCTGATTTTGTTCTACATTTTACTTATTATTTTGCCAATACTTTTTGACATACAAAAATACGTTTTTGTTGTATATTTTCTGTAAAAGACATATTAAAATGAAAGTTTGTTAGATTTGTGTGTTTATTACCTCCTGTGTTCGTTATGTAGTTAAAATTGTCAAGCATTTCCTTTGTTAGCTAATTTGATCTATTATAGGCAATTGCCAATACTTTTTTTACCCACTGTAAATGGCTTAAAGAAACTTTGATTCCTTAAAAAATGCATCCAGACTTAATATGCTTAGCTGAAAAGGAAAAAATAGCAATTTTCTTTCTGTTTTTTCTACAATATTTAATTTTCTTATTAAAAATATCTCTAAGAGTTTAGATTTATGAATGAATTTTATGAAAATTTTTTAAATTTATTATTTTATAACTGTGAAATATTAGCTTATTTCCTTTTTTATTAGTTTTTTCAATTCTTAAGACCCTGACGAGATATGTTTTTTTAATTTTAAGTGACTATACTTTATTATTTTATTTAGTGCCTTACTTTATTTGCTTAGACAACTTGTTCATAGCATAATCTTTGAAAAGATTGAAAAATCTCTTAATTTTTAATTTTGTTTTAAAGGAATATTTAGAAACCTTATGGTTTACTTTTTTATTAGGTTTGCTGCCCCACGATGTCGGAATCCTGAAATCCTGGGATGCCGGTGTTTTTTTTCAATCCCGAAATCTCGGGGTTAAAGGACTAATCCCAAAACTTAATTTTTGTCTAAATTTTATTTAAAATTTTTTTTCTCTTAAAACTTGTCCAAGAATTTTTTAATTCTTCTAAAATTTATATTTTATTTTTTAAATATGTACGTAAAATGCTTTTGCGTAATTATAAGTGCTCTTGTTAAAAAAATATATGCAGCTCTCATTTCTCGTTTGGGAGAATATCGCCCAGATCTAAGTGCTCCTTTTGGAATGCTTACACAATAATATAAGCAGCATCTCAAGAATAGATTTTGTGTCACAGTTCCTTCAATTAAATGCCGTTAATTAATAGCGAACTGTTTGAAAGACTTGAGACACTTCAAATCCTATTGCATTACTAACAGCTCACGCAACTGGATCTTCAATTTCAAATGAGGTAACACTTGAAATTGATTCTCATTCTGATTCAATAACTGGATCAATTATATAAAACCATTAAGTGTAGCAGAAGAACTATATAAAATTATCACAAAGAGTATATGCACCATTGCAGTCTATTAGATTTGAGACACTGTCATCAAAAATTTAAAAAAAAGAAATGTCTTTTTTTTTTCAAATGGAGGGAGTTATGTTGACTACCTGAAAAGAACATACTCCTATTTAATGACGATAAATCCTACTAGTAAAGAAGCCGAACGTGCATTTACTACGGCAGGACAATTTGTAACAAAAATAAAAAGCCGTTTTAACGATTAAACGCTGTGTTTTTTTAAAGCTTTTTTAGAGAAACACAAGAAATGAAGAAATGCTTTTTCTTGTAATTTCATTATGTACTATACTTATTTTTCATGATGAATTAAGTTTTTTTATTTATTTCAATAAAATTAATTAAACCAATTTTTAATTATATTTTCAGTTTTATTATGCAATTTTAAATTGCTAATATGTGAGTTTTTTTAATAAATAATCTAATCCTAATCCCGGGACCAAACCCGGATTAGGACTGATAATGTAATGATTTTGATAATGTAATCCCGAAAATATGACACGGGATTGCAAACCCTATTTTTTATCCATAAAGCTTCTCTTGTGAATTTCGGAGGATATTTGAGGCTCTTGATCCACATATGAGACTCTCTCTACTCTAGAACAGGCTAAATGTCTCGTGATTTTTTGACTTACAAGCAGCCCTCCAGGCAATTCTAAACGGAGGTTCATGGATTACTGAAGTGGTTTGCTCTCGCCTGTTTAGATTACAGGAGTCAGATAAAGTCTGCTTCCTCCAATGGTTACCAGCACATGTTGACAATACAGGCAATGAAATACAGGTAAAATGGCGAAAGAAACTAGCGACAGCTTTATCAACGTTATCTTATTAGACGCAAATGCTGTCACAAGTTTCAAATTGAGGGAAAAGTCAAATCCTGTAAGGCATGAAACCTGTAATATAAGTGGAGACCGCCTTATAACAAAGGCTACTGCTAGGCTAAGAACATGTCATCCCAGAGGAATGAAGTTTGATAGGGATGGTAGAAGAACTTATAGGAATTGTAATTGTGATAACTGTTCCTATAACTAACACCTGCTCATTTTTGACTGTCCAGCTATTCTTGCTGCTCTACAAGAAATAGGGATACTTTCTCGTCAACAAACCTCTATGTGGACAATATTGCACAGATTGCCAGAACAGACATCTGGACCTATGGTACTGTCTGATTTGGTCCCGTCATAAATACACTGCTGGCCACCGTAATGCAACACCCTGAAGGAAGCACGCAAATAACATGAAATTTACAACATGCATAGCGGAGGTGAGATATGCAAATAATTAGAATTTCAGCGCAGACACACATCACGCACGCCTGTGGCGCCATCTCAAAGCGCTATTTAAGGCTTGGAGATTTCGACGATTTCAAGTCGGCAATTGTGTTTTTCTGTGTTTTTTTCAAAAACGATAAGTTATGTCTCTAGAAAACAGCGATCACTTTGATCAAGTATCCGATTCGAAAGAAGAATAGTGACCTACCGAGATGTGGATTACTTTCAGGAAATCGGTAGCGTGTTGACGAAACCAAACAACTGTAATGCGGATAGTGACCGTTGGATGCAGGAGGGTACGACGGACCGACGTGATCGATCGCATCCACTCAGTGCACCACTTCACGTGAGACAGGCAAATGTGCGCATGCAGTGACGGATCGCTCAATCGCATCACGAACCATAGCACTGCACATTGAGTCGTAACGCATCATTCAGTGTCTGCGCGTACCATTCGACGCCGTTTACAGCAGAGTGGTCTGTCCGCAAGACGTCATTGCTGGTCTACCCTTGACGCAGAACCACAGACGTCTCGCCGCCAATGGTGCGATGAAAGAAGGATGTGGGTGCAGAATGGAATGAAGTTGCTTTACTGACGAGTCACGCATCTGTCTGCAACACCACGATGGTCGATTCGAGTCTGGAGACACCGTGGGAGAGGATGCTGAACAGCTGCGTATGCACCCCACACTCGTCCTGCACCGGTATTATGGTATGGGGCGGTATTGGATATCACTCTCGCACTCCTCTAGTACGCATTGCCGATACTTTAAACATCCAGCGCTACATCTCCGAGGTGTTGGAGCCAGTTGTCTTCCTTACCTTCAGGGCTTCGCCACAGCCATATTTCAACAGGATAATGCGCAACCACACGTGGCACGCATTGTCCAAAGTTTTTCGTCAGTCCCAGATTGAATTACTTCTATGGCCGGCTCGCTCTCCGGATCTTTTGCCGATAGAAAACATGTGGTCCACGGTTGCTCAACGATTGACCAGATTACACCCCCAGCTGCCACACCAGATCAACTTTGGCAACATGTGGAAGCTGCGTGGTCTGCTATACCCCAAGAACATATCCAAAGCGTGTGGCAGCGTGATCTCCAACAATGACGGCTACTCTGGCTACTGATTCTGGCAGGAACCACACTTCACAGAAGTCTATAAATTTAATCATTTGATACTTGGTCAACATGTTATCTATAAAATAAATTTTGTTGTGCTATCTCTTGTCTTTCTTGGTGTTGCATTTACGGTAGCCAGCAGTGTACCACATCGTCATCATCATCACCAAAACGGAATACCTTCTAGCAATTATAATCTTTTAATTCTTTCCTGTTTGAAATTTAAATTATTGTGAAATATATAAAGGCAGTTTATATTAATATTATCAAATGAAAATATTTAAAGTCAGTTGTAAAAGTTTTAGAAAAATAGGCAATGCACTCTAATTTGGTTTTAAAACTCGACGTATTGCCTCAGTTTTCATTTTATTTTTATTTGTTCATCGAATTAAAATGCGCTAATTAAAATGTTGTGGAATAATTTCAATTTCAATTGTGATATTATATTCAATATCGATTTTATTTGTATAAAATTAATTTTTAAAATTATTGTATGCAGAATTAAGTTCTTTCTGTAATAATAAAGTAATTTTGATAATATTTGTGAATGGATTTTAAAGTAGTACAAGTCCAGAAGTTTAGGTTAAGTTTCTATAATTCGATTTCCTAACTTTACAAGACTTATAGAGATTTAAATAATTATTTTTATCCAAGAAAGTTTGCAAGCTTTCATATCTTAGTATGTAATAAAAATCAATGAACAACACACACACACAAAATGAATGAGCACATAAAAAGCTAAATTTAAATTAGAAAATAAATGCATGTTGTAATTAAAATGTGTTTCAGAATTAAAAATATGTCTAGATCCAGAGGCTACTGAAGTTGAATCTTTTATATATGCCCAGAAAAAGTAAATTATTATTTTACTAACACTAGAAACTCTACACATTATTCTCTTCTCGACAGTAATTTAAAGGAATATATTATTATACATGACGCTACAGAAAAGGCATTTCACTTCATTTTTAAAATTTATTTCAAAAATTTGACTTCCAAAAATGAGCATGGGTTTTCTAAAGAAAACAGTACTAATAAAACGGAATAAGATCACATGCTAAATCAAGGCTAAAATAACAAAATCTTCAGTTTAAATTATGTTACATTTATTTTCCAAAAAAATTTTTATGATGAGCGAAATGTTTTAAAAATATTGGTTTCTTTCTTCGAATTACGAAATAAAATAAATATTTTTAAATACTTAACTCAAATGTTCCTTAGTTTTTGTAATAAAAAAGTGTTTTATACAGTTTTTTCTAATATGTGTTTGATGTGAGATGTTTCAGAGACATTGTTGGGGAAAAGAATTTTGAACTGATGTATATCAGAGAGTTATATTATATTATATATATATATATATATATATATATATATATATATATATATATATACAAATTACATTATACTGCGTTATCAAAAATGTGTGTTCCATGATAAAACTTATTTGCAGCAAATTCAAATAAATGTTCGAATTTTTTATAATCCAGAATTGAAATTTGATTTCCACCTAGAATAAGAAATGTGAAACTTTATCTCTTTCCGGGATTTTAGGATAAAAATTGTTCTCCTCCATGGGTTCAAGGATAGAATAAATTTTATTCGAAATATATTACGAATGAAATAAACCTGAAGTTAATAATATAAATATAGCTTAGATAGATATCTTGTCTTTTGAAGTATTTATATATATAATGGATTTTTTATCTTCATTATAGGAAAAATAAAAAATAATATTTATTATTAATTTTTTATTTAAATTGGAAAATGTTGTTGTATTAGGGAAAAAAGTGTTCATTCTCATTAAAAATTTGTTACTAATAAAACGAGAAATTTAAAAAAAAAAATTGTTTATGAAAGGAACACTAATGAATTCAATCATAAACTTGCATCATTTCATTAATTTAACTATTTCAAAAATCGATCTGTACAATTCGATAGTATAACATTGTTTTCATTTTTTTGCGAGAGAATTGAGAAAGTAGTTTTGGATTTGGCATCTGGTAAGGTTGTGCAGCATTCTTACTAAAAAAAAATATTATTAATTTTAACTGACTTGTTACATCATATTATTTAAATTTTCAATTTAAAATATCAAATGCAAGAAATAAAAGTAAAAAAACATTTTAGAACCTTTTTTGAGCAGATGATAGATATTTCATTTTGCAGTGATGTACAAACTAAAGGTTGAATACCCCTTCGATTGATTTACTTGTGACTTGCATCATTATGCCACGCCATCATATACTTAAGCCTTATTTTTTTCTTCGAAGCAAGTTAAATTTGTTTGAAATTAATTTAATAATGAGATGACCTAAAACTAGATGTAGTCGTATTTTACAAACGAAAATTTCTCGAGGGGGTTCAGTATCCTCCAAGTTTTCTGAAAATAAATGTATATATCATTCAGAAGCTAATATTGTATGTATTGATCTTCTCCAGGAACTTCAAAAGAGCAAACAATTGGAAGAGTCCATGAGGAAATTAGATATTGAAATGCGAAGAACTGACGAATTGCTCTATCAAATGATCCCGAAGCAAGTAGCTGACCGTCTTAGAAAAGGCGAAGCTGCTGTCGAAACATGCCAGGTAAGTCTATAAAAAGCAAATGCCCTGTGTGTATTCATTGTACATGTAAAAAGTCTTTTAAGAGACTAATCGTAAGGTGGTAGATATTTGTGAGAATTACTTTCTGGGTGGAATATTCTACTGATTTCATTATCATTCAATGATTTTCCCCTCTATCTTATATGGAAAAAACTGTTGCTGAAATTAAACTAATACACTGTTAACACTCAAAATAAATACCTTAAAAGAAGCAGCCAAACTGTATGAAATGTTTACCGTACATGAATGGATGACTTCATCTTAGATGATTAATAAGCGCACGTAATTCAGAGCAGTGACTTAATGTCCCAACAAGAGTTAGATAAAGGCCGTTTGTGTCAAAATGCCGTTTTATGAAATACTGGGATTGCTTTTTTATGAAGTGTTTGCATAAGTAACTCCAGTATGTCTTGATACAAGTATTATTCGAGCTGCAAAGTGTTACAAATACAAGTGTTATTTGAGCACATTTGTGAGCTCAAGTTGTCGCAATCCTTCGACTGAGGCTGTGAGAAAATTCGAGTAAAGAACAGCCATTTCTCAATTGAAACACTTTTGTTGACTTTTTCACTTATTAGACATTACTAGCTGGTATACCCGTCTTCACACGAGGGAATTGAAAATAAAACAATATGAATGAAGGTTTTAAAGTAGTTTTTAAATTATTTAATTTTACGTGAATTTCAAATTATGCATAAAACGCTTTTTGTACATCTCAGCTGAACAAAAAATTCATATTTGTTAAGTCTAAAGGTCTAATAACTGATAAAAAAGTTTTTTTTATATTTATAACGCCTCTTAACTCTCTAGAGGGTCAATTTTTGAAAACACCCTTCTTAAGCTAATATCTTCTCAGCAAAGTAACATATTGTTACTAAGTTTGTATAATAAACGCTTAAAGTGGTGCAAATAATTTATATCTGGATCTGTAATACGTTAATATTTATTTTATGTTAAAATTACAATATTCGCAAGCAATGCCGTTCCTTACACTATTATGGCAATTCATTGGAAACATAGCGAAATGTTGTTAATAGAGTTAAGTTGACCTCATTTTTGACGATCACGTTGGCAACTCGGCGATTGATTCAATGGTGCAGAAGTTGCTTTTGTGTAACGCAACCTGGTAAGGAGCTGCAACAAAGAAGATAGCACAGAAAGCCGTCTCCAGAAAAAAATTCATGAGATGACAGACATATTTTGCTTATGGTAATGAGGAAGGGTTGTGCTACTTATAAAACAATACCACGATAAATGTCTCTTGCACAAAAATAGTAGGCCACACGTATCACACATTCATTGTTTTCTTCAGCACAGTAGAATGACCATGAGGCCTCCATTGCTGATTATCTTTGTCTCAAAACCACAGATATTTCAATCCGCAGTGATGCATTGAATGTTAAAAATCTTCAACTGAATATGATAATATTCTTACAGAAAAATCTCACTTCTGCCTGCAACATCATGATAAACTAATCAGGTTTGGAAGCAACCTAGTCAGAAAGGGCTTAACTCTTTTGCTTATGCATCACTATACAGAGCTATAACAAGTGTAATGGCTTGGAAGTATTGAATTACACGCGAGCACCATTAAAATATGCATTGGTGGACAAATAAGCTGTCAGAACTATGTATCTGAGATTTTGGAACATATTGTTCTCTCTTACATTCTTATGTTGTCTGTGACCACATTCCAGCAGGAAAACGCCTGGTCACAAGTGGAATGTATGTTTAAGGCCTTTTATTCGTTTACCAGATATCACTGGTAATTTGACCTGCCTCTCTGTCGAGCAGGTCTGGTTGAGAACAGGAGAAGGATTTGCCCACGTGCTGCTACACTAAATCAATTTTAGCTATGAATTAAGACAGCCTGGGCTATAGTACCTAATAAAACCTTTGAAGCCTTATTCATTCGAAGTCGAAGTAAAAAACAGTGATTATTGACAGCTGGGTGGGAATATTTAAGAATGATTGAATCTTCTTCCCCACCCCTCTTCTCGTTAAAGCTTGTATTTTCAAACATCTCGTATTTTGAACAGTGTGTTTGTTACCACTCTTATAAATTTGCTTTGCTATTTCTTGTTCTTCTTCACATTGCAATATGAATGCTGAGTAGTGTAATTCGTTTTGTTTTAAATCAATTTAAAATTCTTCCTTTAAGCAAACAAGCTTTGTAATTTAATTTTTTAAAATGCCTCAAAATTTTTAATATGGAAATAAAAACTTGATCTACATTTGTGTGTGATAAATAAAGTTCAAGTCTTTTACTTATTGGACTAATAGATATGTATTATTTTGCAAAAAAAAATATTTCAAATCAGTACAGTTTTTCTATTAGTTAAAAATTTTTAAATTTGAAAAATTATTCAAATATATTTATACATTCTGAAAAAATATATGATTTATCATATCACACATAGTTCTTAAGTTAGACTTTCGTAATTTTTAAATAAAGGTGTACTAAAAGGCGTTTATAGTTGATATAATACAAAAAGAAAAGTAACTTATAAGGCCCAAACCATCTGGCGAATATCTGTACTTTCCAAAAATTCGTCTCTTAGATAAGGTTTATATGGAAGAGGTTTTTCATCCATAAAAATTAAATCTTAACTAACTGTATACCTTATTGCCAAACTCAGAGCTATAGGATCTCACCTCACTTGTACCTCACAGAGCCTTCATCAAAAACAAGGTGGTGTTAGAGCTCATTCACAGCTTGGGAACTACGTGTACCGTCAAACTTACATTTCCATATCGCTTTCTTTTTTAAGTATAGGAAAACATGTACTGCCCCCCCCCCACCTCACTCTTTTCTCAAATGAAAATACGTCAAGAATCAGTGAAATCAGTTAATTGAACGATCTCCTATTCCTATTTCTATATTTATGCTCTCGGGGTGCTAAGCAGTTTGATTAATGGACTATAAACGTCACCTTTGAAGCTATATGGAAAGCCATTGGTTACATTACATCGTGATTTTGAACTGTGAGCAAGGTACGGTTGTACACAGAAGTTAGAGGAACGGAAATAGGATTTCTGCAAGCAGATCTTTTGTGCAGCCTTCTAGAATTATCTCCTTTTCTTACAACTTGGGTTCCTGTGACCGCATGAAACTCACGAGGCAATGGAGAAAACTGTTGCACTCTTGTTAAGCTTCTCTGTAGTAATAAAATATCGATCTACATTGGTCGTTGTAATTTTAAAGATGCTCCGCCCAAACCCTCTCTCTAAAGAAGCCGCTGTGATAAACTGTCTCCAAAAATTGCGCACAACGTAGGGCGTTAAAATCTTCAGCAATATATACTCGAGGTCACCCTGCCTCAAGTATCTTAACGCGGTTCGCCCCTCTCACTTCATTAATTAAACGTTGATTAATACTTATTTTAACCGTTAACAAAGTTTAGTTCCTTGTGTGTTATTAATATTGATATCAGTTTTGTCTAGTTGTAATGATAATTGATGATGTGTTAAAAGCAACTCATTTTTATAACAACTTTACCATAACTATCGCTACTATAAAAGGAATTCCTGTCACACATGTATACATTTTTATTACGTAAAGCATTTATTACTACCATCTGTTTTGCTTGCTATACCTTTTTGTTGCGATTGTATTATGTATAGTTTTATCTAATATTCACGACACACTTTTCAGATGAATAATTATGTAACCAGTTAATATAGCAAATATATAATTCCAATTATATCTTCTTACTATTATATAGTATAAGAATTACAACTTAAAATTACTTTTAATAATAATTACTTATAGTTTTATTAAATATGATTTTTATCATACTTTGTGTATCCATTTTTTAATTTGGATTTTCTCTAGTATGCGTTTCTAATACTTATTTTTGTACATACATTACATTTATTTTTTAAATATATTTAATTTATTTACTTTATTGAACAGTGGAGGATTAGAAATAAAATAATTAGTAACATGAATTTGCTATTAATAATTAAATGTACATCGCGGATTTTTAATATTGTTAATACTCCCCAATTATAAAAATTGATTTTCAGATTTGCTAATTGGATTTGAATATACTCGTAAATTTTATATGAACTTTTTTCGTTTTTTTTATATTGGAGGAATTCCTCAGTGTAGAGTGAGAAAATTAACAATCATGAAAGAAAAAAATATCTTTTTCAAAATTACTAATATACAACAGTTTTGGAAATAATGATTTTTCCTCAAGAAAGAAAAAAATCTAGCAGAAATGGGGTACAAAAAATTATTTACAAAATTTACCTTTGGTCACTGTTTTAGTTTTATTTTATATACTGTTTATGAAATAAACGTTTATTTGTTCCTTTTTTAAATTTTCGGCTTGCAAAAATTTATTTTTGAAAAAATTTTATCCTTGTTATTTTTATATGTAATGTACTTAATTAAAAAAAAATTTGTTACACATTTTGAAGTCTAGTAGTAAAAAAAAAAAAAAAAAAACCTTTACGCGCGCGCGCGCGCGATGAAGAAGCTCCTTTTCCTTCTAAATATCATATTCTCAAATATTTGATGATCAGTAAATATATTATACAGTAAATTTTTCTGCGATAAGTAACAGTAAACTTTTCAACAAATTTGATCTCTTTTCTTAGAAAAAATTATTAACTTTATTCTTGAATAGAATAGAGTTATAGAGCAATTAATTCCTATGAAAATAACGGTAAAATCAAATATGGTATGAAAGAAAATATATTTCTTGTGTTATTTTTATAAAAACAATAAATTGAAAAATTAATCCTTTAAAACGTAATAATAATTTTTCCCGAAATTTTCAGTTTAAAATATGACACAATAAAGCCCCTTGGATTTAGAGAAGGTAGAACCAAGATGTGGAATCTCCTGATTTACAAAAAGAATAAAAAAATACAAGTTCTTTAATAAACATTGTGTTAAATTACTCAGCAAAATCGAAGCATTGTGGTCGATGTTACAAAATGCCAAACGATTTTTTTCCCTTGCTTAATTAATGGCTTTTTAATACATCCAAACTTCCGCGATTCTGTTTCACACTGATTTGCATTTTTCCTTTAAAAATAATTTTTGCAACATATGCAAATTCATATATTTTTATGGCGTTCTTTAAAATAATTTCATTTTTAGTATTCTTAAGTATATGCTAATACTTTACTGGTGACAAATAAGAACATAAAATGAAGAATATGTTACTGAAAAAGTAGAACAATATTAATTTTTAAAGAGAAAATTCTTATTTATGTAAAGCAAAAATAACCATATTTTTATTTGTCTTTAAAGAAATTTTTTTAATTTAGTACCAGAAATATTTAAAAACACCGCTTTTAAAACATTCTTATTAAACATATATACACAGAAATTTTAAAAAATAATTACATGAATTAAAATTCAATAAGATCCCTGAGCAAAACCTTCTTCCTTGTTCAGTAAACCTTCTTCGTTCGCATCTGAAAATGCGCTTATCCTCCTTAATTTATGTTAAAATTTCCAACTGTATTTTATTTGCAGTTTATTGCACCTTACAACTTTTGTATCTTTGATAGAATGTATTTTCCAAGTTTTAAGTTCTTAACTGTCACCGGCGTATATATCCGTCTCACTCAACCGATGCGTTTATTGCCCTGGACGCATATATGTGTGTGTCCTATTAAAAATACGATTTTTTTTCTTTGCGCTGCTATCAGTAAAACTTCCCTGAACTATCGGAATGCAATAAAATAACGTTGACAGTGTTTGTGGAGGATTTATGTATTTCAGAGAAAATTTTGCTTACATATATACATATACAGTTATGGCCAAAATTGTGGACACTTTTCTAAATTGTTATTTTTTTCATGTTTGTATACTTATAGAAAATGTTATGTAGTACAAAATGCAAAGTCTTTTATATAATTTTAAAGAACATTTAATACTGAATTAAATACAAAAATTCAAATTCAAATATTTGTAACTCAAAAAAGTTATGCTCCAATAACTATCGATACACATTAGATACTGATAAGAACAGTGAAATATCAGTGCTTAGTGTGCCTTATTTTGTATTACAGTTTCACATCAATATTTTATTGAGCTAAAATAGTTTTAAGCTCCACCTTCGTTATTGCATGAGCCAGGAAACAATTATATCTTCAGTTAGCTCCTTTTTATTTCATAGGTACCTCAGGACTGTTTCCTGGCCAGGATAACAATGATATTCAGTCAAGAAGCAATGATATCAAATAAAAGAGTAGATTAGACACATAGAAAGAGATGTGTGCTGAAAAAGTGATCTTTGCTTCGTTTAAATTGAAAGGCAGGTGGGTGGTTCAGTGACCACAACTGGAGACTGAAAGTTTTGTTTAAAATATCAGGAGACAAATTTAATGAAAAACAGGGCAGGAAAAGTTGCACCAAATTAGTTGATGACAGAAGAATAAAAATACTATGTCTCCAAGACAAAAGCATGTCATCAACTGTCATCAGAAGTTATCTGATGATGCTGATGTTTGTGTCGGTTCAAAAACAATCAGGAGAAGATTAGCAGATGCTAGACTAAAAGGTAGAATTCCATGAAAAAAGCCTTATCTCAATTTACAGCAGCGCTAAAAAAGACTACAGTGGTCGAAGGAACACATTAGTTGGATAAATGATTAGTGGTCAAAAAGTTAAATTGAGGAATGAAATTAAGATATCGTTATTCAGGAAGTGATTACCGAAAATATGGAAGCCGTAGAATCGGAAAATTCTAATCCTGACTGCATCCAAGCGACTGTGAAGTACCCACATAGTTTTATGATTTAGTCTTGCGTGTCAGCAGATTCGAAATCAAGAAGCTCTTTGCTGATTACCCATTTCTTTTAGAATTGGGGAAACAGCTAAGAGCGGCCAAGGGAAAAGAAAGGATAGATGTTTTCTATCAGCACTTAATTAATAACTATGAGTAGTTGGCTTACCCTACTTCTCTGTCAAATGCTGAATAATTCGTACCAATTTTTCCAGCAAAACCCTCCCAACTCTTCATCACACCCCCGAGCCAAATCGAACTCCCAATGGGAGTCGAGTTGCCCGGCCAATAGAAAACTCCGCTTTCCTACCCTCCGAAGATTTCATTTTCTTTCCCGCCATTTTCAACCTTCCCGACACGTCACCTACTCTCCGATAACTTTCCTCCAACTTTCCCGCCACTTCAGCAACACTCCGAGTACTCGCCTCCCGATTGGTCAGGCGTTTCACTCGTAAAATTCTCAGTCGAAAGTCCGGCTCGCCGGTACTTTCGCCCCACGAAAATGCACTTTTAAATTATTTTTCTCATGGCAATATTGTATTTTAAATTACATTTTAACAAAAAAAGGGCAAACTATAGAACGAATGCTAACCACCCAATTGAATAGATAGGAGATTAAGATCTCAACTAGAGATCATGCGCTCTAACCTCATCAGATGGTATCGATAACTTTCATATCATCGATGAGACATTGAATGCCAGAAAATACATTTAGACCATTGTAGAATCCAAACTTCTACCTTCCATCAGGGAAATTTTACAAAAGATATGCTTCATTTATTTTTCTTTGCGATTCTACTCCTTGCCAAAAAGAAAAAAAATCGAAAGACTGGTATCGTTCTCTAAGATCAACAAGTTGTTGTCCGGGACATGAAAGAGTCTTGACCTCAATCCTATCGAAAACTTATAGCACCGTTTGAAAACGTCTGTCCGAATGAGGTTCTCATGAAATAAAAAGGAAGTAATTGAGGATATAATTTTTTCCTGGCATCATGTAATAACGAAGGAAGAACTTAAAACTATTTTTAGATCAATGAAACATCGATGTGAAGCTGTAATAAAAAATAAATGCTACCTCATTAAGCACTTTTAACTCACTGCTATCACCAGTGTGTTATGTGTTTCAATGGTTATTTTAGCACACCTTTTTTGCGTTATAAATATTTGAATTTTGTTTTTTGTATTGAATTAAGCATTAAATTCTCTTTAAAATTATATAAAAGACTTTATATTTTGTGCAACGTAACATTTTCTATAAGCATACAAACATAAAAAACATAACAATTTTAAAATTGTCCACAATTTTGGCCACCACTGTATATATGGGAGTTTTACCAAAATCTCCCAAAAAAAGTTAGACTATTCCGAAAGTAGGGTTTTTTAGTGGTGAGGGGTCTAGGAGTTTTATAACACTTACGTATTCAGTTGCACAATTGGATTCAAAATAATGCAAACGAAAAGGTTTCTTGAAAATGAAAGAATTTATTTTGGAGTTTTAGGGAAAAGTTTACTGGGGAAGTATTTACAAAACAATAGGAATTAAAATATGTAAATATTAAAGAAAGAGAAAGTTAGATAGTTCCCTCTAGAAAGTCTTTAGAAATCTAAAACGCATTACGTAACAGGAGACTGAAACTTACTTCTTGGTTAGTGAGCGCGGTTACACAAAAGCGCGAAACGCTTCTTCGAACGGTGGTTAGTACGTCTCTGATTGAATATTATTTGTACCGGCGTTTCGTAAGCCCACTAGATGGCATTGATCTGGAATGCTGTTATAATTAAAATTATCGTCCTCTGGAAAGGAATATGATCTAACATTTTACAAAAATATTTTCGTGAATATCCTACACATATGTATATATATGTATGTGTGTGTTTGTGTGTGTGTGTGTGTGTGTATTTTCTTCCCTCACGCCCAATTCACTGCATACTGCCCTATGTAAAAACGGTGGCACTGGGTGCGAATCGCGTAACTTTTAATCGGCAGTTTCTAAATTAATTTTCTGGTTTGTATCTCTGTAATATACTCTTATATTTAAATGGTTTCCTGGTAGTACAAAGGGTTGACATATCATCTAAATTTGCTGCATTCATAACTTATTAATGCGACGCTATTCAATTTGGAACTTCATTAGAATTAGATAACCAAATTAAATGTGGAGTTATAGTTCTCAATATCTGACCAAAGGTCAAATGTATTAAGCGTCATTAATGGAATCCACGTTTAGTTTAATTTAGTAATGAAATTTGATCATATTGAAAAGGTTTCATAATCAACATTATCAATTGAGATGAATATTATTAAATCACTAACTTATCCATGAGTGACTCATTAAGATATATTAAGCTATTTATATGTTTTAGAAAATGTGAACCATTTTTCTTTTGTTGTTGCATCAAAAAACATTGGATTTTTTTAGATGTTTTCTTAAATCTTTTGTTATTTTAGTGACGTCTATTTCTTCTGAAATCAAATATGCAAAGAAAGTTTTTCAGAGTTTCTTATGCTATGATTTTTACAATAAAAAAACTATATATAATCGAATTCTTAAGTTATGCATAAGTATAATAAAATACAATGTCATTTTAGATTTGAGTGCAAAAGTCAACAAAATGCGGGAAGATGCTATCGCACTTTCAATTTTGAAGTCACTCTAAAGTTTAATACAAATTAATACAGTTTCTGGACTTATCGGTGCCTGAAAATACGAAAATATATTTCTCAAATCATATTCAGAAATTTAAGAATCACCTCGAACCAATTTTGAAGGTAGTCATAAAAAAATTTCCCCGGAGAATAAAAAACAGGAAAAAAAAAATGCCAAATGTGCAAAGGAAAATATTTATATATTGAAATTCTTGTTCTTTTTTAACTTTCCGTCCTTTCACGACAAATATGAATTTTATACAATTTAGATCTTTAAAGGCCTTTATAAATTTACACGTTACTTATTTAGTTCATGCTTTT
>BMAO01031605.1:0-63305 GCA_019973975.1 Trichonephila clavata
GAGGTCTGTGTGGCCGTCCATCATGATGCCTGACCATACGATTACTCCCCTTGATGGAAAATGATGCCTTTCCGTTACGTTTCTTGGTTCAAAACGTGTTCCACGTTCTCTCCATATCGTTACCCGCCGAGAATCGCTACTCAGTCTATACCGGGACTCGTCACTGAACATTACATTGGCCCACTCTCCCACACTCCAATGTTGATATTTCAAACTCCAGTTCAAACGAGTGCGTTTATGCGTATACGTGAGGGGAATGCAAACTGCTGATCTTCTGGCATACAGGCCAGCATGATTGAGTCTCCTATAAACAGTTTGTCTCAAAATTCGTATTCCTGTGGCGACTGTGAGCGCCGAACCCAGTGCTCTGGCAGTACTGCCCCTCTGACGTCGCGCACTTATTACCAGATATCCGTCTTGGCGAAGGTTATGACCTTGGTCGACCTGATACTGGTTGTCGAGTAACATCTCCCATTCTTTGTAACCTCTGCCACAGTCTTGAGATCACAGATTGGTCCACATTCAGAATTCGAGATTCTCCGGTTTGTGATCGTGAGGATTCCAGCATTCCAACGATTCTTCCTTTCGTAAACATGTCCAATTGGCGTCTTTGTGCCATCATTCACCTTGTTTGATGGTTAACAACGTTCCTTCACACAGCAGCTTGCCTATGCTGCGTGAATCGGTTTCTCCGCATTCCGCATACGCGCCGGTGTTTCCGCAATGACGTAGTTGACTGAAAAGTTTTGGCTTAAACCCAATGTTTTTTCTTTACTCTATTAATATCCGCAAGAAATTTGGAATAATTTTACGAATATTTACTCTATGTTTTTCGCATTTTACGATTTATGATTAACTTTTGGACACCAGTGTACATTACAAAACTTTTTTCTGCTAGTTATCGATAAGAGATTATAAGAATGATAATTCATGTAATAAACAAGGAAGATTACGATTAAGCTTACTTCAATTTAATAGAGAAATGAGAGTGTTAAAGAATAAGTTTAGTAAATAAAATTGTTCTGAATAATAAAAAAAAGCTCCGTGAACCGAGAATAATTTGATAAATTGTTCCACTCAAAGGTTTCGAAAAAACGTTTAGTGGTATTTTAGAGTTTCAGCTATAACCCATCTAAGCAGACAGTAAGTCTTCTAAAATAGCCATGAAGGGAAAATACTAAATATTTAATGGTCTTTCTGACCTGAAGTTAACCACAGTGATTTAAAAATAGAACCTGTAATTTTTCCCAAATGAAAATGGTAGAACTATTTCTTTAACGCTTTCTTTTTCTCCGGATTCATGTGTTATAAACAAATTTTTAGAGTATTACTCAATCTCAACTGATTTCAGAAAAACATGTAATGAAAGTTTTTGCAAATCGTGCAACTGCATTTTCAAACTCCTCCACCACTAAGTATTTTTAACAGAATACTATTTTCTAGTAATTCATTTATTTAGAGCAGTTTATTTTCTATTGGGAAAAAATTGTATCAATGTAAGACAAACGAATTGTAAACCCAGAAAAATTAAGTAATACATAATATCACCCTATGTTTTATTTGATTTAGTAAATCACACAAAAAATACAAATAAAAATATTTCTTCAAGAATCAAAATTTATTTGTCTAACTCCAACGAGCCTATGATCTGGGAACATTTGAACAAGTGTATTGCAATTTTCAGCTGTGAGGATATTGTTGTAAAATATGCGATAGCCCATTAACTAATGGCTTAGGCGCTAATGTTTGGCATTTGTAAATAAATGAATTAAAAATTTCAAAGTAGAGAATTACATGACATCAAAACATATATTTAATTTCTTATTTCTGTAAGACGTTGTAAAAATTTTGCATAGTTCTTAAATCAATAGTTACCCATTTGGATAGTTGGTGGTGAACTGGGAGGATGGGAGCAAAGAGATCTATAGACATTTCCAATGTTAATACTTCATATTAACTTCCAATGTTAATGTTTCTTATTTAATTCAATCCAAAGACTCTATAAGGTAAATATAAGGCGGAGCGATGTCAACTATCGAACCCTGGTTAGAAATCTAAAGTTGTGACGAATCTATACGGTGCCTTCTTTTAACCTCTGGGGTATTCTTCTGGGCCAACATTATTTCAACCAACTTTCTCCGAAGACAGAAAGCGTGATTATGTAAATTAAGTTTAATATATATATTCTGTATTCGCGAGTTTGAGAGTTAGTGAAGTGAGAATAGATTGGATGTGAAGTGAATAGATAAGAAATGAAGTAAATCGGCAGTGAAACGTATACGTAAACAGTGTAGGAAGCCAGAAGTTAGAATATTAAGAAAGTGCTTAGTTTAACTGTTGGGTACTGTGATCTTTAATCAAGTTTATGTTATAGAGTTAAATTATTAGTTTGGTCATAATAAGCTCTGTATAAAGTTATAATAAAGGTAGATCTGCCTGATTGAATATATTCTCCCCACGCCATCTCGTCGCACCCCCGTTCTCTGACTGATCAAAGTTATCTTATTTAGAGTGTTATTTGTGTCTGAGTTGAGAATATAGTGTTAAATAAAATAATTAAAGTTCATCATGTCGTCTGATCATTTAGTTCCTCCCACACCTCTAGCCGGGTCATAGGGAAGAAGGGACGTGAATTCTTTATAAAGTTAATTTATCATTCTAGCATGACTTTGTGCGACAATCTCAATAACCATCTCAGCCTTTAAGTGAATCAACCGACAAACTTGTTAAGGCAATTCCTTAATAAAAATAATAGTTATTTGCCATATATCCTAGCTACAACAACAAAGCATCGAATACTCTTATTGCAACGTTTCTCAAACTGTGAGGCGTGCTCCCCTAGGGGGGGGGCATGATAACTCTACTAGGGGGCGCAAGCGTATTGAAAAATCAAAAGCAAATGATTATTTTTTTTTAAATTATTTATTTACGGAAAGTAAACAAACAAAATACATTCTGACAAAATAAAAACATAAAATTCACATTTGCAGTGATATAATGCACTGATAAGTGTATCACTACTACACAATGTATTTTATAATTAATTTTTTTAACAATATACTAAGTTAAGAACAAATTTAATAATTACCATTGACCCCATGAGCTTGTCATATAAAAAATGTTTACAAAAATTAACGCTTGGTAATTTGTACTGTTTATAATTAATCTCTTAACTGCTTAATCTTAGATTTTTATAGTATTTTGAAAACGTGAAATATATGTAAAAATTGTAAAATATTTCTACCATATTGTTTCTTTTGCCTCAAAATCATTATAAAAATTATCAAATAAAGAATGATATTGCATTAAAAATTTAAAATAGTTTTTTAAGTAATTTATTATCTCTTTATTACTCACATCAATATGTTTTCTATTTATTCTATGTCAATATAATCCTGCAAGAACGCAAATTGTATAAACATTGTTTCTTTCAAAACAAACATTTCCCGAAAAAATATTTTTACATTTAAAATAAATGCAGTCATAAATAATTTTTTTGTATAATCTTCAGTAACATATGTTTTACAAATCATTTCTTGGAATGCATTGCGTCGTAAGAAAATCAATAATTATAATGTTATGAGAAGAAATTGTTTGAAGTACCATAAGCATAAATTGTTAGGTATTGCAATATCTTCTCTCGTGAATACGAAAACAATAAACGTGAAGCGATAGAGCGATAAATATGAAATGAATTCACATCGTAAATTGGACATGTTTGTCATAAGCATAGCAATTGTGACATCTTACGTTTGAAATAAAGCTTCTATTCCATAAAGGTTGTAGCAAGATGTGTATATATTTGTTTGTTTTCTACATTTGAAGATAAAGACGGAAATATACAAAGTAATTGTTTCTTGAAACTGCTATTACATCGTATTACATTTGATCGTGTTAGCTAAAACAATTTTTTTATAAAAAATTACATTATTTTCTGGCTTATTTTCTGTATGTATTGCAAATATTGGATTGTATGTAAAGTAATGCAGGATTTATAAGAAAAGGGGAAATTTGTATTATTGTGCATATATTTAATCACTAAGATTTTCTCCGCTTATTTTTATTTATTTATTTTTTTGTTTTATTCTATTTTTTGGCTATTGGAGCAATTTTTTCAATTCCATCCGGGGGAAAAATTTTGGCTTTAAAGCAAAATACTCATTTAGAAAATTTTCGATCTCCTGTTTGTTGATGAAATTTATGTCCTCAAGAAAATAAAGCAGCATAAAAACATGAAATAGTTTATGTTTTGATTATATATATTAGGTAGAATTTCCTAATCTTATTCATTCAATTTCTGTAGAGTCATTCGCGAGATGTGAGAGGTTTCATCTTGTTGAAGTATCACACACCATATATTGAGTAATGCCGGTCGCTTAACGCCAGGCGTAAAGCTCACTTTAAATTTTCTATCTTTTGCAGTAGATGTCAAAGACGATAGTCTAGTTATTGTCAAACAAATCAAAATATGCAACTCTTTTCATATAGTTCCAAATGCAAAACAAAATCTTTATTTGATGAAATCTTGGCTTTGTTGTAGGGATAAGATTTTGCCGGTGGCTGAATCATTGGCGTTTTCGAATAGAGTTTGCAGCATGTGTCCATTTTTGGATCTCAACTCACTAGACATTTTAAAAGGAGATCTATTTAATTCCCTTTTTTATTAGTGATATGCAATTATTTACTAGATGCTGATGGTTTTAAGCTTGTAAGCTTATGTGGAACCCAAACGCTAGCTAAAGAAACATTTGCTATTATTTTTAGGTGTTCCACTACCGTCTTTGCACTCAGTTTCTGAGATAAGTTTCTCTACCCATCTGTTTTTCTAATTGTTATACAAGGTTCTGACTCAGTTAGAACTTTCAAATAATAACTTGGACTTGTTTTTCACTTATACATCTTGGATACTAAGAACAGATTTTTTTATTTGCTTCTTCAGTATTATCAAGAAGGCTAAATTTAAAACTCTTATACAGAATATGCAGTTTATATGTGTTCCATTATTTTTCTGGAAAATAAAAACTCAAATATAACATTAGTGGAAGGATATTAAGTTAAACATACTTTTAAAGAAAAGTGGTGATAGGAAAGAATTTAGACTTTTATATTGATTTTGGGTAAATTAAAATCCCCAACACCTCTCTGTTCATTGCTGTTTCAGTATTTTATCGATACGAATGATAAATATAAAATGTGTACTGCGGAAAAAGTTCCGTAAATAAATTTCATATATTTATTTCATACATATCGTCATACAAATTTAATGTAATACTCTTTGGTATTCATTACATATGAAAACCTTTCTAAACTGTATCTTTTATCTGTAGTACAATAAAATATTCCTGAAATTATTAATTTTTCTTCTTAGCTATTGAAATTTAAAGTCAAAGTATGAATTTGATCTAAAAAATTTCTTAAAGTAATTCAACAAGAAATGTGTCATGGTTTGTCGAAACAATTATCTGGGATATTATAACCATAAAAGCACTTCGTTTTCAAAATAAAATTTTCTGCAAACTTTTTATTCAAATAAAACTTAATTGATATAAATAAAATGCAAAACATTTCTATATACATCAAGTATTGCAAGCAAAAATGTTGGAAAAGTTTAATAAAATTGTAATATTCTTTTAAATGTCATTTTGAAATTACAATGTTTATTTCCTGAATTCTTGAAATCATTTCTCTCTTCTGATTTTCTTCTTTAAAAGAACGAAAAAAATTTCAAAAACAGTATGAATTATTATATTTTTATTATTTTATAACATTAAGTTTGAGGCTTAATGTTTTATATCGATCCTTTTCATTCAAAGTTTATTTCTGTATTCAGCTTGAATGTCCTTCTTTATAGAAAATATACATTTGAAGAATCAAAAAAGTTACAAATCTTAGCCTTTTTTTTCAAAACAGAAGCATTTTAGATCAATATATTTTCTAATGCGAAATATTTTATATATTTCCTTACTTTCAAATACGAAATGCATGCGAGGGAAAATCTTTGGTTTAGGTTTTTATTTTCTTGTTTATTATTCATTTATATTTTATTTATTTACTTTATATTCATTTATTTTGCTTATTTACTTTTATTTGTTTTTATTTACTTTAAAACTTCTTTGGTAAAGATTTTCAAAATTAACGAAATGTATCACTGTGTTCCTTTAAAAAATATTCTAGATAGGTAGATTCAAAAATTGGTACTTACGTATTCTCACAACCTAATGGCGACATTATATGAAACGAAGGTCGTGTTAGCCAATTCAGCATATATGACATATGCGAAATTAGGATTGTCAACTTGGCGAATTATCTTGAACTTTGGCGATTGGGCGTTGGCGTTATTGGAAAGTTGTTGCGATAATACGCAAATACCCAAAAATTTTATAATTTCTTCACTATAATTAATGGATCGAAGCAAAGGTACGTTAGACTTTTAATCATTCAGAATGAAAAACACATTCCGGAGAACAAAAATCCCGAATAAACCTTTATATGTAACAGTTTAAACGTGTAGTTAATAATATTTAAAAATTAACACTCTTATTAACTTATTACTGATAGATAAAGCAATATTATTTTTCCACTAGCCTTTCACCTAAAGTGTTGTGATTATAGCATTTATTGATGTAGTATTCCATAGGCGATAATCAAAATATTTTGTCATGCTCTGACTTATTCTTCCCTGAGTGAAATCCCGCCAATTCATTTTGGGAGGTTAATTGCTTTTGCTCAATCCTGGAATGCATTATAGGATTTCATCATCATTTAATGTTTTAAACCTGGTTAAATCATTGGCTTCGCTTACATGATCACGTATATTGCTTCCTTTTAAACATTTTCATATCCACCTAATTGTAAAAACAGCATGGACTGCTTCACAATAAATGCCTTCAAGATCAAGAAATTCATCATTATTATCTAGTTAAGTTATCTGAATTTTTTTTAAAAAAAGTTTGATGATTTTATCGATTTTCAAACAGAAACATTGCGTAAATAACAAAAATCATACACTTTTGGGTTTTTATTTTCCAATAAAAGGTCACTCACATATTTACTGAGAAACACAATACAATCACATCATATAAACTCATATTTCATGTAAACGCATGTCATGCGTTATAAAAACAAACTATATCTTTGTTCAGCCATGAACTCACAGATTTCACCTCAAAAAACGTTTTTAAAAATGGAAGAACTTTCGTTACTTGCATACTATCGCAACAATGGCAACATTCAAGATAAATCGCCAAGTTGACGACCCGATTTTGCAAGTGTCGAATGCGCTGAATTGGCAACCTTTGGCTTCGTTTCATATAATGTCGCCAATATGGTTAAGATAATACGCAAGTTCCGAATTTTCTTTAGTATTTGTAGACTACCTCCCGGATAATCTGCTTACATGTTAATCCTGCTTCAGAATAATAAACTTTACTACACTTTAATATTATAAAGATTATCACTTTTCAATGAAAATTACTTTAACTGTAAAAGATATTTTCCAAAATCAATTGTTGTTGTTGTTGTTGTGTCCTTCCCGCAGGGAAGGAATGAAAGTTGCCATTGCCTGTGAGACAGGTTGGGCTTCTTAACGATAGATGGCGACACCACCTATCTCCACCTCCACAATTTTGGCACGGAACTGAAGGGGAGGGAAATATTCTCCAGCCCCCTGCACTCGTGGTTTCTGCTGCGACCGCCCACAAGACTTTCGGACCCACTGATTTAACGAGCACGTACTCCGTCTATACTCGGTGGTATTTAGTGGCATCGGGCATCGAACCCAGACCCTCGGGTCTGGAGTCCGATGCTCTAACCACTAGGCTACCCACGGCCCCTCCAAAATCAATTAATTTGTTAAATAAAAAAATTGGCATATCTTCAGAAAGACTTGTATATGGCGGGATGATTTTATTTTTGCGCATTTTTATTATTTACTGCAAACTGTCATAAAACTTGTTTTCTTTTCTTGAGTAGCTGCATTTACTGTTAGCTTTAATTTCGGTAAAAACTTAAGTATAATAAAATGAAAAATAGGAATGACATATTCGTTTCATTTGATTTGAATATGTGTACATAAAATTGTAACAAAAGAAGAAAATTATAAAATTACTCAGCGATGCCAACTACATGACTGTGACATTACTGATTAAAGCACGTCATTTTTCTGGTTAAACTAAAGTTTAGTTTAAATTTAGTTTATCTTTAGTCCAATTTTAGCTTAAAAGGGGCATTGAATAGAACAAGTGAACTGTAGTATCAGTCTAGACTAAGGGTCTAGACTTAAGATGATTTTTCAGGGGAAAAAAATTATGAATTGAATAAACTTTAGAGTTTACAAACTTCAAACTTTATACTTTAAACATTTGATGTTTCAATTTTTTTTTTATTTTTAAACACAATGTTGGTTTTATTACAAGTAAGATAAGCTGACATTAAAGAAGTATTGCTCGGAATATATATATAATTTTAGGATCAAGAACAGCAAAAAAAAACCTTGCAGAGATAGAAGTTTTAATTTTTGTAAATAGAAATTCGATACATGTAATCAGTGAGTTAAATATTAATTAAAATGTAGCGTAACTTTCGCTCTTAGGTCTGCATTAATTGAAATTTAATAGAAAAAATAGCAATATATAAATATAACATCTACTAAATATTAGTATAACTGCTTTCAAAATTCAGGAAGTATAAAAAATAATTTTTTTAAAGAAGTTTGATTTATTTTTTATTTTGTTTCACATTATTTGTAGAATTTAATAAACTACTATTGATTTAGACATTTATTTTATTAAAAACCTTTTGTTATGCTTTTACTTCTGACTTAGAATGCTTATAAATATGATTACGATTTAAAACCAAGTTTCATATTAACCAAAAAAACGCAAAAAAATTTAAAAAATTAAATTCTATAGAAAATTTAAAATTATCTTAAAACCATATGTATCATTTTAATTAAATACGAATTTAAAACATATATTTTAGTTCAAGTAACATGACTTTTTTTATTTATGTATTTTTTCGAGTATTTTGATGCAATTGTATGTTTAAAAGGCCTAAAAGTAAAAGTATATTCAAAGAATTTACATAATTAGTTGCAATTAACAATACACAGGGATACAGCTTTTATTTTTATTTTGCAGATCAATTGAAGATCACTAATTTATGAATTAATTAGGAACTAACGAACTTCCAAAATTACATGCAAACTATTTACTGTCATTCTGTAATTTGGATGATAAAGAATTTATTAATCAAATGATGAAGACTGGATTTGGTATCTCTTTTTCCTAACTTTCCATTCGTATCATATGAGTTTCAGAGGTCATTTCTATTTAGTGATAGATAATTAATTAAAATGATTTAGTACTATTGTCTCAGATGAAACTGGTTTGTCCTTTGATTGGAGTTTTATTATGCGTGAATCTACCACAATCAGTTACAGAAAATGTCTTGGAGAGTTCAGCACCTATCAAAATTACCTCTGTAACACCATCTCAGACTTTAAAAAATGATATAAGCCTTAATTTATCAGACTACCGTAAAATTGTGAATTTTACTTAAAGTTGCCAAATTTTTAGGGCTTTATTTTATAGCAAATCTTAGTAGATTTATAAAAATACCAAGTTAATTATTTTTCGCTCACTATAACAAAAACTACAAGTGTTTGAAAAAAAGCAGATACCATTACTTTAAGCAAGATAGCATACTTTAAAAAGCGTTTTACTCGAAATGTGTGTTTTTTTAAGTACTCAAACGGGGTCAGCGATTGCTAAAAAATTTTGAAAATGATTAACTGAATTTTTTTGTATATGTTCTGTATAATAGTATAAGTGTTTTAATATTCAGGTTTATCAATCACTGTTTTATTACAAAATTTACAGTGCCTTATGTGAATATAACCACTGCTTTTTAAGCAATTTCATGTCATAACAAAGATAAAGTGCTCTAGTTTTTGTAAAATTAAATTATCTCTGATAGTCATTTCAAAAATAAATAATATAGCAACACATAAGAATTGAAAAATTGAAAATCTGTTCATAAACTTTTGGTACACAGAATGGGCCGCGTTTATATTTTTGTCAATTTTTACCCATTTTTCCCATTTTAGTAATAATAATTTATTTTTCTATTCTCAATTTAAGCATACTTTTCTTAAAATGTACTAAACAAATCTAAAAACAAACAAAAATATTCCCATATACCCATTTTTTTTTATAAAAAGTTGTCACAAGTCGTTGGATACCTTAAATTTTTATAAGTTTACATGGCCACTTTCAAATTAAAATTACGACTGTGATTGTTCCTATTACTTCGCTTTCATTGAAATAAATATATTAGAATTTTTTTCCCCATCTTACTCCATGATTACAACAAATTCAAGGCATAACAAAGTTGCGTAGAACGAAACATATACTCTGATGTATGAAGTACATTACACTACATTATATATATAAATATATATATATGTATAATCTTCATAATTCTTTGTTAATCAAAATAGAAGGTACTAAATGTGTCGTTCAATCATTAGAATATTACATTCATTTCATAATTACTCCCCAACTTCTGATTAAGTATCTTATAAGAGGTTTTTGTGGTATAGTTATAAATACTGATAAAGTCTACGCAATTGTATACGCGATATTTTGCAGTGTTGGCAAAAAGTTCACAATACACTTTTTTTATGTGTGTGCTTAATTTACGCATGTACACGCCAAGACATGCTAAAGTACATGAATTATTTTTTTTCAATGAAATTTTTGCAACTGTCTGTGCTTATTGAATGCTTACTCCGCTACTGGTAAGCCTCTTTGCGTTCATAAGATATAATTTTAATTCAATATATTTCTGAATCTGAACTTGTAACATATGCTGGTTAATTGAATATAGTATAATATTTATCAAATTAAATTTAGATCGTCAATGGAGTGGTGTAAGCCAATAAAATTTTAAAATTATAATAAATCTAAACTAAATTTAGACCTATAGCAACATTTAATGCAAATAGACATAATACTCTCAGTATACCACTCCATTAACGACAACCATATAATACCCATACTGAGGCATTGATTCTTGAGCATGTAATATCATATCACATAGCATCCGTAAGCTCTAAAGACAGGTGTAGATATTCCGTGCATTCATTGTATTGTGTATTTGTTACTCAAATGGACATGCTGGGCTAATTCCGCGAAAGCCATTTGTGAATCAACGGATTGGGGTAGAAAAGCCTTTCTCGCGTCCAGTGGGTAGTGGACTGCTTATTAAGACCATACGTGGAACAAAAGCGTTTTGTTTGAAAGCTTGAATTGTACCAATCCGTATTTCAATGGATTAGCAGTTAGTTTACTGTATCAGTTGGTACTATGGATGTTAACTGATAGATTAAGGAATTAATGTATTTGATAAGCAAAACTCGAAATGTTGTTGCTATAGATTTTAGTAGTTACTTCATCATTACAATCCTTTATAATTTAAATTCCTTCATTTTAGATATAATTTATTAAGTTTTCATGCATTTGTTAGATATCAATATTGGTGTAAAATATTAAAAGGTTATTTTTAAAATTTTATCCTTTTTTCAAATACTTTAAATTGAAACAAAAGCTAGAATTTGTTTCCTCCTAAAATATGAAAATAAATCTATTAGCGCATTTTATGAGTTTCAGCCAATTCTATCAAAATGATTTAAACATATTTGAGTCTTCCTATCAAGCAAAGAAAAGCTCTAAAATGGAAATTGGAGCAGTAATGTTTATGCCACGTGACAGTCACGTGATAAATGTTATAACGTGTTCTCAAAACTGACGTTAGACTTGCACTCCACGTTCCACTTGTAAAATTTTAATAAATTTTCAGATTTGATAGTAGGATAAAATGTTGAAATATTAAGATTCTTCTCAAACAGTTTTTCAAAGTCAAATATATATATATATAGTTACAAATTTTGTGAAATGAACGCTTAAAATGGTAAAGTAAATAATTTGTATCTGGACGTGTAATACGTTAATATTACTTTCTGTTGTATTTTTTTTATGCTAAAATTATATTATCCGCAAGCTACGCCGTTCTTTGCATTTTTCAGACGATTCAATGGAAACTTTGTGAAATGTTGGCGATAGAGCCTAGTTGGCATCATTTTTGGTGACCATTTTGGCGGCTTGGCGACCGTTTTGACAACCATATGGATGATTCTGGAAATTAATGGAGAATCCTATTAAAACACGATCTTTGATCTGTGTGGGTGAACGGATCTTTCTTGAAAGATCCGTTCAGATTCTAAATAGAAGCCACTCGCTGAAGTTGAGTTAGAATTGTTTTGACCTTCGAAGAGTCGACTAGCGATTATTTTCTACTATCGATCGAGTGCTTGTGAAAAACCTTAAATAATACGTATTTGTACTTTTAGGTACTAATAGTTGTGTCTGAGCTCTGTAGGATGGTATGAAGACCTTCTGGGTTTTATTAAACGTATTTTAGTTCTGTATCCTGTACTTCAAGGATTGTTTTTTACAATAAACTTTCATCACTTTTAAAGAACAGACTTGCACTTTGAGATTGATTGCATAAAATCCGGGAACCCTAATCTACGTAACAATGCATATTTTTGTTTTACGAGTACTTTTAAGTCAAGTGCATTTTATTTACCAATGTACTTCATTATTGCTTACTAATATATATTTTTTAAAAGAATCTACAAATGTATTTTTACAAAGAATCTGCAAAGACATTTTTTAGTGTCTTATTGAAAATAACTAAAATTGTAACAGTGAAATTATTTGGTTTCAAGGTAAAGTGAAACAACAGAAAAAATTTCTTATTATATTTATCGAATTAGTGATTATGTGGATTTTAGTTCTTTATCTTTATTGTGACTTTTGAAGTTTTGCCTCATTTAATTTATTTATTATTATTTTTATTTATTTATTTAAAACTTTATTTTATTAAAACCAAAGATCTAGACTTAAACTTTATATTTCTAAAGATTTCAATTAACAGCAAATTAGGTTAAATATATTTTATGGATAAATTATCAGCAAATTTATACATACAGGAAATACCCATATTAAATTAACTAATACGTGTAATTGAAACCAAAAAAAAAAAAATAAAATAATAAAAATATGAAGGAAATGAATTTAAAAACAAAAATAATTTGAAAAAAAATAAGAAAAATTGCATGAAAAATGCAAATAACCAGAGCAAAAAAAAAAAAAAAAATATGACTGTTATTGAAAAAACAAAATTCACCTATTAATTCGCAAAAAAAACAAATTAAAAATAAAAAACAAAGAGAAAAACAAAAATAATACTTAAACATTAAAAAGAGAATTAAGAGATAATTTAGAAATATTTAAAAATGATTACTTGGTAGTTGTATTCCAAGCATTATTGCAGAATAGCTTAAATTATTTTGTTTACATCTTATCTGTGCTAATCGTTATTTCTTTTTATAAAATTAAGTGATATTTCTAAATAGATATGTATTACTTTAAGGTCTTTTTTAATCAAGTCTTTTTATCATATTATTTTTTATTTTTTACTTAATTGTAGGTCTAATTTGCAGGGTCATTATTATTGGTTTTTAATAATTCAGATATGGATAATATTTAAAATAGGAAATAATTTACTATTTACTAAAGATGATTAAGTATCTAGTATCTAAAAAGTAACAAGAATCGAAACTAATATATATCATAAATGCATAATATTGGTAACAGTTATACTTATAATAATATTTTTCTTTCTTTGTGATCATTATTTTATATTTCTGTAGTAATCCTTGATATTTAATTCTATTTTATGTTCTTTAATATTTTTCTTCTTCAATTAATAAAGTGGGATCAAAAATACTGAATTGACATGTTTGTGAGCAATTTAATTTTTTTAAATACAGTAAAATGTTTTTGTTCCCTTTGAACAGCGAAATTTTGTTTTGCAACTACTTATAAACTGTATTAGAAAAATATCTGTATTATTCAGACTTTATCCTTCCTTGTATGAATAATATTCTTCGAATAAAATTTAATCTCATTTCATTTAAACACATAGATAGTTTCCAATAAAAAATTTTAAGTTTCAATAAATGTCTAGTTTTCTCTAACTTAGCTAAACTAGTAATACGGTATTACCTTTTGTAAGTTATGATAATTATTTTCAAAATGGTGTATTTATTTGTATAATTTACTGTACAATCATTGAAAACACACCCACAAATATATATGTAAAGAATATTGAAAAAAGGATAAAAAAAATTTCAATATTTCATAAATAAATTGAAAACTGCACTTTTTCCTGACAATAGAGTTGAATTTGAAAACTCATCATATCATTATAAATATTGATACAAATTAGAACTAATTAAGAGTAATAAAAACATTTTCTTTTTAATATGAATAACGCGCATCCTAATGCAGGAAAAATGGTTCTGTAAAAGTTGTTTTACCTTTATAATTCTACATATGTAGAGAAAACTCGTTATGCAATGGACGTTGATGGATAAGTTAGTTAATGTTTGTGAATACTTATTAATATATATATATAACTTTTAACATATAAATTAAATTACTTTTATGAATTTGGCTGTAGCTAAATTTTACAGTTGCTTTTATTGAATGAATGAATTAGAAGTATAATCATATTTCTTGAATAACATTTATAATATTTTATAAATAAGAGCATCAGATATCTAATACTCTATTTCTGAAAAGATAAAAATAATAAATACATGAATGGTTTTATAAGTTTCAGGTCAACATATACCGGGCGTCCGCACAATATATATATATATATATTCATAATGTCCCATATTTATTTTTTTAAAAATCTACAACGAAACAATTTGCACAGCAAATAATAGAATCGTAAGATTTTTTAATTCGTTTTTCGTCATAGATGGCAATCTGCACGACATTTCAAGACTAATTTGTAATCGAGAGGAAAACATTGTGTCACGTGTTTATTGAGATAAAATCTGATATTCAAACAAAATGAAATTATCGATGTGTGAGGAAAGCCGCCATATCCATTAAACATTCGTGAGAGGTATACCAAATGTTTGACTACGAGAAATCATAAAAAGGTTGTGGTCGTCCTAGTATTCAAGAAATTGTTTGGAACGAGTATGTGAAAAAATCAAACATCGTATTTAAAATCTGTGATTCATGGTGTGGACTAATTCATGCAATGGCGTACATAGCCTACTTTCTTGTGAAGGGATATGATTTTAAAAATCATTGAGACGAAAACACCGAGACTTAATCCTTACGCTTAATTTAAATTGTGCTGTGGGAGAGGTTTGAATCCCTGAACCTCACCCTTGTGAACACCACTGGCTTCATGATTGCGTCGTTGGACCATTTTTATCCCTTTCAACTACCTGTTACTACAGGTACATATTTAGATTTGCTTTTTAAAGGGGCTTCAGGTTGGCAATAGCCATTGCAGACCTAGTATGTCCCCCGGGGACTAGTAGCGCTTCTTAGTGTGGCACTATATAGGTATATACTAGGTGCTACAATGTAATTTTGACGCTCAATTTTAGAGGGAGGTGCTTGAACTCTGACGATATTCTCTTGGGGCTGCGGTAGCCCAGTGGTCAAGGTATCGGATCGAGGCCGGCATGTCATGAGTTCGAGCCTAGTACCACTAAAGACCCGCCGTGTAGGGGAGCGATGCATGTAAAGTCTGGCGAGATCTCAAACGCCCTCCCATCGGTGTGGTTGGTAGTTAGTAAATGGGGCGCCAGCTCAGGTGTCGTCCTCGTCACTTGACCATGATTCAAAATTACGATGTCCGTCCCCGAAAGCCCTCCTGTAGCTGAGCAGTGCGACGTTAATATTCACTCTCTCTCTCACACTGACGATATGCTCTAGATTTATGCATTTCGAACGCTAAAAAGGCTTGAATAAAATATCCTTTGCCAACAGGATGGCATTCCTCATGATTGGACATCAACAGTTTGCAATTCACTGAAACGTTTCTTTGAACAGTGCTTGATTATTAGGAATGACCTCATACAACGACCTATATTAACCCAGTACATTTTTTCTTCTGGGGAAAGGTGTGATGTATGGGACAAAAGTTTAAAAAAATGCTATTGTGTGAGTGAAACAAGGAATCCAAACTTCTGATTCAACTGTTGATCTTGGCATGTAGCATTCTGAAACAATCCTGTATAGGAAAGATTGACAATTTTTAGGAATTTCATGTTAAAATTTACTAAGTTAGTGACGGGAAAAAAATTGAAATGTTTTATCCGTAGCTGTAACTAGATATTTTTAAATCTATTTTATTTTTTTAAAAAAACGGGACATTGTTATAGAATCTTTTTGATTTCAAAGCATTTTATTTTAAAAATTCAAAATAATTATAATCAGAATTATTTCCTTGAAAATTTTTGATGTACCGTAAGATTCGACGTATAACGTGCACTTTTAACACAAAAAATAAGATCGAAATTTACGCGTTCGCGCTATATACGCCGGGTATAAAAATTATAGCTTTATAAATAAAAAAAATGAGCATAAAAAAATTGTTCTTCTGCATACATCAAAATACTGTTTACTTAACGAAATGACATGCCTGATGAACTTAAAGGGTTGTAGTTCTAGAAGTATACTATTTTTTCTCATAAGCTTGGGATGATACCTCAATTAAATTACTTCAAAACGTAACAGCATTTTACGCGTACGTTTCGGGTTTATTCGCAAATAAAAAGAGAGGTAAGCGTTATACGACTACTAAAAAATAAAAAAATACACGTTTTAAATGTATAGATGCGCGTTATGTACGCCAGATTTTACGGTAATCAGAAAATTTATATCAGTTTAATCATTAAATAAGATATGTGAGACTCTGACATATTTTTCTATAAGCTATTTTTCTTATGGTGTATTCAGTATAACAAAACTAATTTTACTATACTGTGATATTTTGAAATATTTTTTTTACAGGAAGCTTTTTAGAATAATATATCAAAGCAATATATTTTATTTAAGTAAGTATATATTTAAATATAAATTAAATATAAATAGAGTTAAGAAAATTAGGATTTAAATTCCAAATTAAGGAGTGGTTCATACAGATTGTAAATTATATTTTATTTCCCTTTTTAATTTCTTAAACAAGGAAAAACAAATAAAATCATGATTGAAGAATGCATTCTATAAAAAGGCACAAATTGGCTATACAGCTTCGAAAATTAATAACTTTACTTCGTTATTAATTTATTATAAAAATTACTAAGTTACAATTTAACGTAAGTCTATAATAAGTTCAAATATTATCTGCATTTTTCCTTTATAAATTACAAAATACATTCCAAAATTGTTTTTTAATTATATATTTTTGATTCTTATGGATCAGAGGAAAACTAAGAAGAAAACGATCGGAACAAAAATTATTTTTGGAATAATCTACTTTAAGCTCTTTTTTGAATAAAAAGTAATTAAATTTGAATAATGAGAGACATGGATCTGTTAATTTGATTTTAAAGGTAAAAAATGCAAGTGGATAGAAATATTAAACAATTAATTTTAATCGTGCCATCGAGACCATTTTAAATAATTCTAAATATAATAACCGAAAAATGTTACTAAAAGAAGAAAAATATTAATTTTCTGGTTAATTGAAGAGAAAAATTAAATTTTTTGAAGAATTTTTTCCCCGAAAGTTTAAAATAAAGATCGTATTTTTCTATCTAAAGCAGGAAAAGAAACACGTAACAATGAGGTTTTTTCCCTATTTTGGGTACAATATAAATGCTTCCCCTTTAGGGATTCCAAATGTTTAAAAAATTGTCTGAAATTGCTTTTGCTAAAGGTTATAATAAGTTACAAAGTACGTTTATGTGCTTTCAAGATAATTATTTAACTGTTTTAAGTTGAAACAAAGGTGTCTTTTAGTATAAGATGCTTTATCTTATTTCTGTAATAGAACAAGAAAATAGAATATATAACTGTAAATGGGGGGGGGGGAGGACCAAATAGATTTTCTTAAATAATAGTATGGAACCGAAATTTGCTTTTAGTCAATGTTGAACAGTTCGCGCAAGAGAGCTCACTGAAAATTCAAGCAAAATATTTCAAGCAGACATCTTTTCCACGTCAAGCTTTATTCAAAATTACTATCGAACAGATGCTAATTTCTTTTCCTAGAGTGTTATTTTTGCAACCATAATTCCTCGAATCTTTAAAGTAATTATTCATGCACTTACTTACCAACCTATCGCATCAACCTTTTTTTTCAAATAAGGATAATTTTTTAAGTAGATCAATAGCTATGTGCTTATGTAATGGTAAGCAACTTCTTTAAATCATTTCTGAAAAAAAAAGAAATATTGTTACAAATTTCAGGTAATTAGTGCTTAATTTTATCTTGAAATAGTGTAAATAATTTAAATATGTATGTTTAATAAGTTAATATTACTTTTTGTGTGTTGCGTTTATTTATAAAAAGTGTATTAATCTCAAAGAACGGCGTCCCTTACATTATAATGGCACTTCAAATGGAGCTTGGCGAAATATTGCAAATACAGCCAAGTTCGCATCATTTTTGGCGATTTTATTTGGCGACCGTTTGGGGCGATTTGCTAATCATATGGATGGTTTTCGAAATTCCTGGAGAGGTCTATGATATCATAACCTATGACGTAAGCGAATTGTTCGAGAAAACAGTGGAAGGCAGCCTCGCAGACTGTAAATAGCGGTCGCTTCCTGTCGTTGAGTTAGTTTTATTTCAGCTGTTGAAGTATTTGATCCCTTCGATGTGTCTGCCTTCGACAGAGTGGTTGCTTGCGGAAAATATTTATCGTTACGTGCCTCAATTTTTTAGACATTGATAGTTGTGTCCGATTGCTGTAGAAGGTGTGAGAACCTTTTGGAACATTTTATACGAGTTTTACTGATGTTTATTCCATATTTTAAGGTCTGTGTTCGTCAAAAAAAATACGCTCTTGAGGAGCTTTTTTGTTCTTTAGCATTGCAGTAGTACAAATTACACGAACTCCTTTCTAAATAACATATTTTTCCTAGACATTTTGTATGATTATCTATGAAAAAACTGTTAAAACGTTTGCTTGAACACCAATTTCCAGATGAGAAATATTCCAAATTTTCTTTTATCTTATATATTTGGAAGCAAAGTGTAACACATAGCCTATCATTACAATTATTACACATGTAGAGACTTCCTTATTTTTTCCCTTTCCCTTTGCTATCTCTTTTAGCACAACACACGGTACAATATCTTGTCGCATCTTCATTTTTTTGGTGTTGATGGAGCAAAGCTGAGAAAATAAACTCCGTTAGTCACACAATTTCAGAAGATTTTGGTCTACCGGATTCCCCCCCCCCCATATTTGTAACACTATAATAGTATTTTACTAGTATTTCTACTATAATTTGAACTCCTTTCACTTCAGTATTTTTATACAAAACATATGTGTTACGAATGCTGGTGTCTATATAAAAAAGAATACCTTTTCATGATATATATCTAAATTTACTCTAAATTTAATCTAAATTTGCGAAATCATGACAACAGATTGCTGCCAGCGCACGCGTCCTGACGGCAATCGCTTATTTTCGAGTGAAAAATTCCCAGAAGGATTAAGTACGACTGCTCTCGAATTATCTAGATTGACTGTGTACAGTTTGGCCAGTTTATCTTGATTGAATTAACTGAAGAAGTTTTAACCTCTTAGCTCGTTAAGGGGTCTACATTTCTTCCCAGTAAATTGGTTTCCAAATCTGGTTTAAAAGCTACCTACGAAAAAGAAGAGTAACAATATTTTTTTAAAAAAATACATTTTAAAGATATTACCAATTATTCCATTTTATCTACACCTTATCAATTAAAAATTAAGCTGTTTTTATATCTTCAGAGGTGTTTTTCAAAATTGTTAAATGATAATAAATCCACACAGTCCTATAATAAACATTTTAATCCAATACTTCTAAAGCATGATGCAAGACTTTGTACAATTCATTTAAATATCCTGCGCATGCATATATTTAGCAACTCAATTCATTCCTTTTTCTCTCATACACTCCATCCTTTAAGTCCCGTATATCCTCATCATTCATGCATACCTGCCCCACTTTCACACTCTTCTGAGTCGAAACAATTCAAGTCGAGTCACAAAGTTGCCACGAAACAATTTTTTTCCATTTGCTTTGCACCTCAGGCTACAAAGCTAACTTGGTTCGAGTCCACAAGCGTAACGCTCTGAATAACTGTTTCTACCCATGTGGGGAAAAAAGCCAAGGGGAACGGATAGATCTTTGAATAATTTATCTCAAAAAATACCATATATCTTCCCGGACATACGCGGAAAGAAAAAGTAAAAATGGAGAAACAAAATTCACACTAGGATTGATTTTTACGTCTGTCTGTTTCTTCTGCAAGAGCCGCCGAGTGTCGTCCTTTTTTTCATGCTTCAGGACTACGAGGGTGAGGATCGGGATTTAGAGGACGGGGATTGTTTAAAGGGATTCTATACAAATTGAAGAAATGTTGGTGTAATTTTAAATTAAGGTAATATATCTTAAATGGGTGTGTATAGTTATCAGATGTCTGTGCTTTTCAAAGAAATTTAGATAGTTTTAAAGATATTTTTAGTTATTAATATTACAGTGGTTAAGCTTATGCACATCCTGTGTCTGATGATATACAAGTACAATGAAGGCACCTACGATCATGTGAGGTACTTTTGCAATGCCGGCCGGTTCCTGCTTCCATCTGAAATCCCTTGTCTACCCGCAGACCCGTCTAGGTGTGTGGGAGAAACTGAATAATCACTAGACATGTGTTTCACTCTAAATAATTTATTGACACCAAAATATCAATCAAACACAATAACAATCTAATTAAGATAACTGATCAGATAGCAGAGCGTGGAGGTGAGATTCAATAGGACTGAGATAATAATACGGACCTTCAACTGATTCCAGGATAGCTTAAACAAGCTCAATATATAAACTACGTCGCACACTAATAAGCTAACTTCTAATTAAACAAGGATCACGATACCTGTACTTTTATGAAGTTGATCCTATACTCGAATCTTTGCAGGAGGTTCTTATCTTTATTTAATCACTGTCGATTGAACCACTCTCGGTAATCCTTTTCATGGATTAACTCCAAACGCTCTTAATAATTCAATGATCCTTCACTCTTCATTTAACAAGCTAACTCGCCAACTCACTTGCCAACTCCTCAAATTCACGAATACCAAATTTATATAATATACTTCATTTGCATAATCACGCTTCCTTACTCGGCGAAAGTTCATTGAAATAAATATTTTCCCCAGAAGAATCCCCCAAGGGATTAGTAGAGTCACCTATAGATCTGTCACACTTTGTTGTATTTTAAATAAAACTTGCCCTTACTTAACATGGTGTTGTAATTAAAAGAGTTAATATTAGCTCAAGTATTGTCTACCCATTGGACTTAGTTTAAAAAATTCGTCTCCCTTTGCCGTCTTGTTGCTTCGCACCAATTATTTAATTTTTAAAGTTTTGAAATTATTTAACTGTTGAAAAATAGACAATGCATGCCCACATTGTAGCCTGATTGGTAGATGGACAGATTAATAATGAAAGGTATCGTGTCGAAGAGATCATCTTGTAGGTGTCCGTAGTATCTAGTGGTTACGATAACGAGTTCGTGGCTGGCGTGTTTTAAGCTCGAGCCCTAGTTCGACAAAAGACCCTCCATGAAGGGGGCTGAGGCATGTTAAATCTGTAGTGGCACAATATTCTCTCGATGACATCCTGTAATAATTTGGAGAGGAGGGTGCCAGCCCAGGTGTCATCCTTATCATTTGGCGGATTATCAAAATTACGAAGTCCATCAATAGCCATTGTGTTACTTTTCTCTGTGACGTTAATAAGCATACTCTCGCGTGTGAGTAGCCGAGCAGAGGATTTATGTTAAATCTGTGCAAGTTTCGCCTTAAATGTAGTCTTTGTCATTTTATCTGGGCTTAAAGTCTGGTTTCCTATTGCCTTTGTGTATATTTAATGCAACATTGCTTAAACTAACTAATTTTAAATATGTTGAATTAATTGTACAGTGTTACTAGGCAATGCACTTGAGATGGAATTCATAATTGTAAACCTCTGTCAAGTTATAACACATAAGTTGTTTTTACAGTATCGGAATTTTCACATAGGATGATTCTGAGGACTTAGAATCACTACAGATATAATGCACATCAGTTCAAGATAAAATGCACAACGCCTTTAGAGGAAATATAGTAAATTGGATTTCACATAAAAAAGATACAAAGTTTTATATGTATTTTGAAAAAAATTTAATCCCTTAAACAATTTTTTTAATTGAAATATATGTATAATTTGTATTAGTTATATAATAAACGTATAAACACACAATTTTTAAAAAGGCATCTAAACACATAAAAATATTTTTTTCTACATCCAATCCTTATTTTTATTTTAAAGTATCGTGTCACATTTTTCATTAATACGTATTTAAAATCTCCAGATCTAAGAAATTATATATAATCAAAGAATTAATAATATAAACGAAATATAAAGTCATTTAAATACCATTATTACATGTTTCACTCGGGGTTGTTTTTAAATTAAAGTGTAACTTTGAAATATATTGATACCGAAAAATAAATTATTGTTAAGATATAATAATCAGTATGATACTTTTAAACCTTTTTCTTTTTTGCGTCAAACATTTTTTATGTACATATAATGAACACTAACCCAGGAAATTATTAACAAAAGAAAAAGTAGCGTGATTTTTCGATTCTTATGGGAGACGTTTCATTTATTAAACAACTTGAACGAATTTTTCAAACCTGTTTCCCCAAACCTTGTTAAAAATTCTCTGAGGTAACATTTCATGAATTTTAATGTTGTTTACCTAACATAGTTTAATATGCATTCAACTAACACACTGATATCGAAAGTAATTCATGTAAAAAATTCCATATAAAATACATTTTATTAGCGAAAAATTATATTATTTATAACCACAAAAATATGAATTTTTAAAGCAAAAGTAGTAAACATCGACCTGAAATATGAATATAGACGCTGAACCGTTATATAAAAAATATCCACAGCGATGGAAGAAAAAAATAATTTCACATATTTTTACCAGGAAATACTGAAAATTTAATTAAATTTCTTACACATTGCGAATTTTTGTGGTTTTGTGCGCAAGAAAGAATTCATGGAATTTTTAAAATTTATTTTTGCTTGTGTTTTATTTCGCGTTAGTTACTCAGGCAAAAAAAATAACCTGCTTTTTTCAATGTTTACAAGGTAGAAAATTTAATACGCATACAATACAGTGGTACAGTTTTCATTATGAGACACTGTATCGCAAATATGCGCATTAATTATTTTTTATTTTTGTAAGTGGTGCTTATTTATTATTATTAACTAACGGATCTTAATTAATATCTTGAATTTGCGACATTTTTTATAATACATAAGTTAAGTTTTTCTTGAAAGAAAATCGAAATTTTCCGCTGTCGCTGTCTCTGAAATTTAGTTTTGTGAGGAAAAACGATATTTTATTTTTATAAATGTTGATGTTTTTTATTCATGTATTACATTTCTTTGTATTTCCTTAGAAAATGCTGTTTGTATATCACCATTTATTTACTGTGGATTTTACGATTGTAAAATTTTGTCTATAAATAATTTAACTTATTTATATATTATTTATATATGCTTATTTAATTATTAATTATATATTGTTATTTATATAATTATTAATATTTAACTATAAGCAATAGAATAATAGTAGTCTACCATGACAAAAAGTAAAGGAGTATGGTGAGTTTCTCATATTCACCATGCTTAGCAGAGGAAATGTTATCACTCTTAAGAAGTATTTTGCTAAAATACTTTTGTATATAAATTCGCTCTTTATAATTTCATTTGATGTCATTTATTTGAAAAAATTAAAGTAATAAATATAAATATTGGAATAAATGATTAATTGTTGACTATTCGAAGAAAAAATATTAATGAAAGTGATATATTAGGCCATTGAGATTTTCTTAAAATATTTTCTATAGGGTGCCCCAAAATTCACGTAAGAAGTTATTTTCATAAAAATCACACATTTATAACTAAAAATTGTAAATTTTTTTATTGATTCATAAAGTATACTATATAGGGTTCTAGAATATATGTATAGCACATCGGGTAAAGCTATATGGTTTTGATGGCCCAGTATCCATTCTTCAATTGAAATTTTCCATTTCCATAAATGTGGCTGTATTTCGTTGATACAGAGCTCAGTTTTATTCTTCAAGACATGAATGCTTGTTGGCTAGTTGACATGAGCCTTACACTTCAAAAATTTCCAAGATAAAAAAAAAACCAAACTTCGCTAAATTACACGACCATTTCTGACCACCCAAACCGGAAATTATATGACTAGTGCGTTATAAAATGTTATTCCCTTTTAATGACCCTTTTTAATAGTCCTGAATTGCAAGCTGTCATGTGATACTTTTTTTCCTTCTTTGGCAACACTTAATCATGCAAATAAATTCAAACCTTGCGTGAATTTTTGAACACCCTTTACTTTTTTTTAAAAAGAATTGTAGGACAAAGTTAATTTAGTAAACTCTCAAAATCAATAAAGTTTTTTTCCCATAACATTTAAAAAATGTTTTTAATTATATGAGAGGAAGAACTAAAACGTATATATATATATATATATCGCCATAGGCATTTCAACATTTTTGGTCATCCAATTCTTTTTCATAATACGTTAATTTCAAAAGTGATCTACACAGTCGATTTCCTTACTATTTACTTTGCTCAAAAATACCATTACTTTAAAAATACCATGTTCCTTAGTAGCATATTGTACTGCTGTAAATCAATGAAATTTCAACAAATGTTCAAAAATCCAGTTAAATATTTAGAACTCTAACTTTATACGAAACATTGTTTTAGACAGTTCAAAAAGTTAAGAACAATTTTTTTTCATACATAATCCTTTTATCAAAAGTTTTTAAGTAGATTTTGAAACAGTCAGCAATTTGCAGGTCTCAAGAGAGAGGAATTAATCATATTTTCTCATCCAAGACATACAAGTCAAAAAGAATAATTTCTGTCTTTTTTTGTCTCCCAGAACCTATAAAACCTTCTCCAGACGGATATCTTCTTCTTACCAACTCGCCCAAACTTCTTTCCATGTCTAAACTTTACAAAAGACCAAACTAGGGTTATTAGATCACCGGAAAGGTACTCTAATCATCCCATTGGATCGGTTTGTGATCCGTCATTGGGTCCGGGTCTGCCGGACAACGACTCCCCAGTGTAGCCGGATCCTAATGAGATAGCGACATTAGGACAGGAAAAATCGCCGGACTATAGTTTTCGAGTCCGGTCGCTTCAGTTCTTATTGCTCTTCACGGCTCGCTGCCCGGGGTATTAAAGGGAAGTTTCTCTGTGTTCCGGGAAGTTCCGGAGTCCGGCTAATGCTGCCGGACTTTTGGCTTTTCGGTTGCATCAGGGAGATACTTGGCATCGTAAATGGTTCTCGTGAGTTTGTTCTTAAAGGTGAAAGAGATAAAAAGGAAAGTTGGAAGAGAATGGAAAGTGTTTTGGCTGTTTGCTTTAGAAAGGACTTTTGTGCTAAAAGTATTTTTTTCGGAGGTGATTTGTGCACATTGTAAAAAAAGAGAAAAAGAATTCTTTAAAAAAATTTTTTTTTATCTAGCACTTTAAAAAGAAACATTTTTTTCAAGATATCTGGAAAAGTAAAATAAAAAATATACATTTTTTTTTAAGAAATAAGAAGTCTGAGACTGAACATAAGTTTTTTTAAAAATCTTTTAATCTTACGTTTGATATATTTTTTACAGTATTTTACACCGCGCGCAGGATTCTAAAGTACAAAATTGATCAAAATTTACAAAATTAATTTCACTTAGTATAAAAATGTTCATTTTAGAAATTATACTAATTTCTAAGAAATTTAGAGAAAAAAAAATTTAAAATACAATTATAACGAAAATTTTAAGAAAAAAAATTAATGAAAATTCAAATAAAAATTTTTTTATTAAATTTGTTTTTGAAAATTGCAGTATTAGTTATGAAGATCTTTATTTTGAACACGTTTATGAAATTTCGAATTGATATCATAAATAGTTTCTGAGAAATCCTGCGCGCAAGCTAAAATTTGTTGTTTTGAGAAAAATGAAGTTAAAGAGAGAAATAAGTTAGAGATAGGGTTTTTGTTTCAATTTCACTAGTTATTTCTCAATAACTTCGGAAGTTTTTGCAGTATTAACAAAGTTTTTGTATCAAAATGCTCAGTATTGTTGAGGCTTTAACATATATTTTTTTCAAAAAATTGAAAAATTTGCAATTTAAGAGTCGTTAGAGCTCTTAAAGAAAAATATGTGAGCAGAACATGACGTAATGCTTATAAATTATGTAGTATGGAACTGTTTCACTTGAATCAAAGGAAAAAGATGTTGTGAAGTTCAGAATTAGACGTGATGTAATGTATGTTCCTTCTTCGATGAAGTAAATACACTTTTAATTAAATATTTATCACAAGTTTAGAATTTTTCTTCATCGTTCTGTAGTTAATTGTTAGAAATAAACCTTCAATTTCCTATATCACCTGGAATTACATATATGTATTTCCTACAAGCAGATCATGATGCTGTTAATCGTCCCGCTATATATCATGCCGCATCTAATTAGCATAAAGTTTCCTTCCCTATGTGGCTTCGGTTATTGCCACAATATTTAAATCTGCTTAATCTTGTTAAATAAATTGATCTGCTTATTCGGAAGATTTATTATTCTGTTTGTTTTTAAGAGGTTTGAATGATTAAATGTGTTAGATTTTTTTAAATAACTTAGTATTAAAATAAACTTCAGGTTCAAAGTTTTTAAAAGGTTTTTGATTTTCTCTGCGGATTATTTTAATAAAAAACTTCAGAATGCATTTTAATCTTTACGTCATGTTGAAAAACAAATATAATAGAGCTATTAAAAGTAATGCAACACTGAATAATTGCTTTTATTTCTTTGTTTTTCGGAACAATAGAAGTTTAAAATAGTTTCCAACATTTAAATGCTGGGCTCTAGTTTTATAGTCAATTTATCGCTTCTAAATAATTTTTAAATGAAGTTGGAATAACTTATAATTCAATGATAGCTAATTTAACACACACTCTCTCTCTCATCTATTTCGAAAAGAACTGAATATGGTTTATTTATAAGAGAATTTATTTTTTGAATACATTTTATCAACAGAACTCCTTACTTCATCTCACAAAACGTGTCATTTATTTATTTTTGTTAGGCGCAAAAAAGAACTAATATGTTCCTAGTTATATTATATAAAACAGGAAAAAAATAGAACATTTTTTTGAGGGGAGGAGGATCAAACACCCTGATACTGCACTCTATCTTTTGAGAAAAAGGCGTAAATAGTGTCTGGAATAAGTCCCTAGAATATTCCTCCTGTAATTGGCTATTAGATGGAAAGATGCGCTACCCCCTTCTTCCATTAATTGGCGAGAAATTCCGAATTTTACTTTTCGAAATCAGAAAGGAATCAAAATTTTTTCGGTCTTTAAAAGCATGAATTTATTTTGCTTCTTTACCTTATCTAGATATGGCTAAAGGCCTCAATTCCTGTTTCGTTTAAATTATGGTTTATACTGTGGGGAAAAAAGTATTCTTAACAAACATTTGGATGAAAATGGGGCATTCAGGGTTTTCTAAACTTCCCGAAAGTATCACCATGCATATATTTAAATATATAAATAAGTTATGGAATGTAGAAATAAAAATAAACATTTTTCTCTATAAAAACTGCATTACGAAATGTCAAAATTAAGAATAAGTTTTCAGAATAACGGTGCATCAGCTATCTTTTTTTATTATTTCTTTTCGTATTAGAAGAAAGATATATTTTCCCCATTTATTGAAAGGGAAAAAATGAAATGAATTTATCATAAAGATCATAATAATTCAAGATAAAATATTTTAAATATTAAAAACTACAAGGGGTGATCAAATGAAAAGGTACGAAACGACACGGTGGGTACAAATATAGACTTTATTCAAAATATACACCATAGGCCTGAGCACAACGATCCCACTGATGAACAAGCCGCAGGATTCCTTGTTCCCAGAATTCCTTTGGCTGTGACGAGACCCAGTCCTTCACAGTGTCCTTGAGTACGTCGTCCGAGTTGAAGCGCTTTCCTTTCAGGTGTTTCTTCAGTGGACCAAACACATGGAAATCGCAGGGTGACATGTCCGGACTGTAGGACGGATGGTCCAACGTCTCCCATTGGAACTTGTCCAGTTCCATTTGTGTGACTCTGGAGACGTGTGGACGCGCGTTATCATGGAGCAGAACCACACCCTCCGTGAGCAGCCCCGGTCTTTTGTTCTTGATGGACCTGCGTAGGCGTCGGAGTGTCTCACAGTACACATCGGAGTTAATGCTTTTTCTGTGCTCGAGTAATTCTGTGCTCGCATCATTTGGACGCCGCTTTTTATAAGAGCCTTTGCTCTCTCCTGCGCATGCGGGCACCCGCGCATGATCCGATCCCAGTCAGAGTCTCCAATGGCATCCCGAGATGTCTCGCTACATTCTCCCTTGGCGGAATATGCAAATATTTAACTGTTTCATTTTTATGTCGTTTCGTACCTTTTCATTTGATCACCCCTTGTAGCTTCATTTAACTAGTTAAATAAGGAGCATTAAAATCAAAAGGCTATCTTGGTGCTTGTGTATTATACCGTCAACAAATTCATCACATGAAAAGATGTTGCCAAATACCGAAATATACAGCCAATTGTGGAAACCGGTTCCCATGCATGTACAAACACAATCTTTTTCGTGCATAAATTATGATATTTTCAATTAATCCAAAGCAAAATCACATACATGTTACGTAAATTTATGACTAAACCAGAAATAATTTGATATTTGCGATATATTTCGTTTTAAAAATTAGTATATGAATTGATGTTGATATTTAAAATTATATTAAATGATCTCAAAACTGAACAACGAAAAATTTCGAAAATTGACGGGGATCGAGAGCCCTGACAACTTTCGAGCCAAACCTTTAAACTCTCTGGGTGGGCCACTTTCCCGCCCCAAATCACCTCTGATTGCCATGTGTAACAAATCTGGACACAGCCCTCCTAACTTTAGCCCCACTCCATTGGTGCTTGGAGACAAAAGGACAGCACGTCTGATGCCAACTGAGACACTGTATCTTGTTCACCATCTGGAGGGCTATAAATCGCCTTGTAACATTGGCACTGAGGGTTTGTCTATCAGGAAAGACCGACATTAATCTTGATTCAAGTAGTTTGCGGGCCACATGAGTGAGGGGAACTAAACACAATGGATGTTGTTCATTGGAGCTTCCTTCCTATAGAACATTGAGACTAAAGATAATCTGGATGTCGGCGGGGAAAAAAGTGGGGTGACATCAAAACCGTTTTCCGAATCACTCACATGCGTTATGCCCTAGGCATGAGGAAAGAATATGCGGGTCTTTTTGAAAGATACATTGTCCCATCTAGATGACTTGGTCCCCCGTATGTCAATCTTGAAAAGTATTGTTGGGGAGAGTTCTTCTAATGAGCAGATGTTACACCTCCCATAGACCCACAGAGTTTTAATTCTTAGCACAAGGGTTAAATCCTGGTATTTTTGTTTGGGTTTTTCCTGAAAGCATCCCCTTTCTATGAAAATAGTCTGTGTGCGTGCCACTGCTATGTACTATATTTGGTTACATCGGACATACATATCTCTTCAAAACAAATTATTCAAAATAGTACTTTTTTTCAATTCCTACTGTTAGTTCACTCTCTCCCTATATACAAAAAATATATATCTTGTTCAAATTTTTAATCGTTGATAAAATATTTTTATTCATCCACTGAAGTTCAACTACATTTTTTAAAACTTATAATGGATGACACTTGATGTTAATACAGTTTTTTTCAAATATTAATTAAATTTTATTTTTTAATTTAAATTTATTCTGCGTTATTTCTGACGAAGTTACATTTATCTGCAACAGATGGCACCATTAGGTTTTTCTAACGAAGTTGTTATTGATTTTAATTTTGTTTTATATTACTTGTTAAAAATCGGTTGCTGGAAAAAATGTACCTACTTTTTTGTGTTTCTGCAGTCTTGAATTCTTAGACTTGAGTTTCAATCCAGAAAACAAAGCTTTGTGAATTCAGATGTATTATTGATTTTTCATCTTTTTTTCAGAATAGTATTTTAAAATTTTAAGTTCCTGTAGCTTTGAAAATCAGATTGTTTTAAATGGTTCGACATCGAATATTTTGCAAAATCGTCTGTAGTAGGAATCTTCTTTCAGAATAAAGAAAGGTTCCAGATCCTCCTACAAAACTTTCCAAGAGATACACTTTTTTCACATCCCCTCAAGTTCAAAAGAAGTCTGCTTATACCCATCCATCCCTTTCGTCAAATATTCGACTTATTCTTTTAGCAGTCCATATTGGGGATTTTTTTTTCCGGCTGTTTTGTTGGACATGGCCTTTCTTCTTCCCAATATCTCGCCATTTACTTCCGACTTGAAGCTCTCAAGAAGAGAAACCGCAGGTTCAAGTAAGAAAAAGAAGAAAGTAAAATGCTCCTTTCTGTCTCGCAGTAAGACGGCTATATTAAAATCGTCTTTCAAAGATTTAAAGAAATCGATGTAAAAAAACACGTCCTTTTTTTATTTAACAATCGATAATCCGATATTAGCTTTTTTTGGAGTTTGGAGGAATATTTTAATGACAGGATTTAGATTTTTGACATTCCTCCATTTTTAGTCTATTTTGTTACTTTAAAGGTTTATGCTATGATATGAACAGTTTTTTTTATTTTTATTTGTTTACAAGCTCGTGTTTGGCGTTTTCCAATTCCAACTAATAGTTCCCTCTCATCTGTATGAAGACCCTCTTATGGTGTTGGACTTTTTGAGAGTGAATGAGATTATGGACTTGATCTAGCTTGGCTAGACATGGAGATGAGCTACAACAACAGTTCACTCTTTCTATATTTATCTTGTTCAAATTTTCAATCGTTAATAAAATACATTTTAAAGCGCTCATTTGAGCTGAAATTTTGTATACACGATTATTTTGGATGACAATACAGTAATTTAATTACAATTAATAAAAATTAATTGATATAAACTAGTTATTCAAACAATTACAAATACAACCACGTTGGCATCCTTTTTAGCGCCTTAGCGACCATTTTGGCGCCTTATGTCAAAACTTGAAAAGGGTTTTTTTTCATACATTTTAAAGCGCTCATTTGAGCTGAAATTTCTATACAGTATTGTTTTGGGTAACAATACGATAATTTATTTACAATTAATTAAAATTAATTGACTGAAATTAATTATTTAAAGAATTACAGGTGCAGCTACGTTGGCTTCATTTTTAGCGACTTGGGTCAAAACTTTAAAAGATTTTTTTCTCACGTTTCAAAGCATTCAGCTGAACTGAAATTTTATATACGCGATTATTTTGGATGACAAATGGCAGAATGTTGTGATTTTGTCATATGTATATACACATTTATATTAATTGTAACTATTTAATAAAAAGTAACTAAAATATTTTTTTGTTGTTGATCTAAGTAGGAATTGACTTAAACATTTTTTTTTATATTACTTGTTTTTTCTGTTGAATCGTGATTTCGGGTCCTGATGACACTAAAAACCTGTTGTGTAGTGGCGCTAGAGAACATTAAATCTGTCGAAGCTTAAAAACACCACTTTGGCGTAGTTTTAACTCTTTATAGGACCATTTTTTTCTAGTAATATCATGGTATTTATTTGAATCTAAGACGTCTTTTTCTTACAGTGTTAATGCTACTGAAAATCGGGTGTGGTTTAGAATCGAAGATGGGAAAATTCGTTGAGTGGAGGGATTTAAACATGATTACTGACGAATACAGTAATTATAGGCTCATGTATATATTTAAACGTTTTTAATATTGGTAAAATAAATTATTTACTTCTTGTTAGTTCTCCTTTTAATTTTTTTAATAATTTAGTAAACAATGGAAATCGATGAATCCTTTTGCACAATATTTTTTTTTTTCAAAAATAAAGTGTTTAGAATTTGTCGTGCGGCTTGGATTCTAATAAATACTGCATGTAAAAATATTTTTGGGATGGAGATTGGTTTATAAAAATATATTCATTTAGCATATTATCTAAAGTTAATTCGATTTTAAGACCATTTTTTTGTGAGAAATATATTTTCCGCCGTGCATTGGAAGCTAAATAAAGGTTGCGCATCTTGCATTTTGTATTTTTTGTATCGTATTAAAAGATATTTAGGAAATGTAATTAGCAAATACTTAAATCTATAAAAGGAATTATAAACTAGATGGTGTATTTTCTAATAACAATTTTAAGAATTTATACACATTACTTTCTGAAATTTTAGTAAACCGGGCTCAACATATAGTAGGATGTAGCAAGCTGTACAAACATATATTGCTCTCCTCTCCTGTGACAATAGCCAGTAACAGCCACCGGGCGGAGGTAATCACTTTTATCTAGTGGTCATGTTATTGGGCTTCAGATGCATACGTCGCGGAATCTTTCCTGCCGGATTTGCGCCACTACATTGGCGACTCGAACGTGATATGAACACGCAACCTTCTGATCTGTCATGGCGCCATCAACCAGGAAGAAGAGCAACCAAAAGTCGCCAGACTCACTTGACGCACCAAAACAAAGTCGTCGGACTCACTTGACGCAGTAACCAAAATCGTCCGACTCACTTGACGTAACACTACCAATTAACAGCAACAGTTCACACCCTTGCCATAACAAATGTATCTTTCGTTCGCTTATCCGCTGACTCACTGGTGGAGGAGTACTGTAGTGGTATCATCTTGATAAATCAGTAACAGCCTTCGGACAGAGATGATCACTTTTTTCTAGTGGTCATGTTACTGGGCTTTGGATCCACAGGTCGCGAGTTCTATTCTGCTGTATTTGTGGCCCTACATGCTTTAGTAGAGCACAAACGAAAAAGTTTGATTTTTGTCAAGTTCACATATGATCACAAACTTTAGTCAATCGTACGTCATCTAAAACAATTTTCCTGCTACTCAGGAAACTGACAGGTTAAGTTAACGACTTACAAATCCAAAAATCGCTGTACTAGCAGAAGTGCTAACAATGCAAATCTTCGGTGGGTAAATAGCTTCCCATCAATATTTAAAAATTAATGAAATTGATTGGGGGAATATACTTTTTATATGGTTTTACAGGTAGGTCAAAGAGTTCAGAGAATATGTTAATTACAAATTATTGAAAAATAGAACAATAATTTAATCTTATTTACCTTCAATGTACTGCCCTTCTGCATCCACACACTTGTTCTAGCGATTGTATAGTTGGAATTCCTTCTGGGATTCATTTCTTGGGAGGTCTTTCTGTTGCTTCCACGTATTTTGGATCCCCTCATCTGAATCCCCTAAACGACACCCCTTTGTGATGTCATTTTCAGCCATGGAAAAGGTAAAAATCATCTGCTGCTCGAATCGTTTCTGTTTGCTTTCTTTAGCATTTCGAGCATCTCGCTTGATTTCTCGAGCAAAACATAAAATTTGCTGTTTGCACGCTGCTGCAAAGTTAACATTGCAAAATCCGACGAATGAAGAATTCGGTTTGTCAGAAATGATAGGCAACAAACGCTAACAGTACAGGAAATAAATTCCAGAAGGCTGTGTGTTTTCCTTATTAGTGCTGCCAACCCCGAAACAGTTATTTCCACTCCAACGAACACCTGCGTGAATGTAGGGGACCATTCCTGTAACTTTTAGACTCTAGCAGTACAAAGGAATATGCGAAATATTTTTTTTTTTTGTTGAACCTAATTTGTGCCGATGAATTCAATTTCTTACTACTTAATTAAAGATGAAATTACATTACAATATATATGTCAGGCTATTTGTGTATGTATGAGTCAGTTTAAGAGCAAATTAAGAAACAGAGTTGTTCTCTTTTAATAAGTTTCTTAAAATACTATGAAAATCGCTTTTGAGATATAAATAAATGTATTATATTTTATTGGGCAAAGAAATTTAACATAATTTGCGTAGAGTTAAAAAATTATATAATTTTTTAATCTACCTTTACACGCGACAGATAACAATTTTAATTTAATTGCATGTCAAGTTTTAGTTCATAACATAAACATTAAATGTAAACAGAAATAAAACAAATACGAAATACTTTTGTCCAATCAATTACTTATTCAAAAGACAAATTAGATTTTTTTTTTCAAATACCAACACCAGGAGGGGGGAAATTGTCTTTCTTATTAGCTTTTCCAATCATCGAGGGAAATGTTCCTGCGTAATACACAGCAATCGTTTTAATTTCAAGAATAAATTGAAGAACACAAATTAAATCTGTGTCGAGCAATTTATTGTTACAATTTGCTATTCTCTTGACTACGTAAATCTTCTATTCCCGTGCAGCACCTTGTATTAGAGGAACATTCTCCGAATTTGTCATGCTTTATTAATTCTTTATTCGGTAAATGACATCGTATTTGTTTGTCACTGTTTTTTGTTTAATTATTTAATTTAAGCGGAACACACATAATCAAGATTTCTTCCATTGTGTGATTGTTCGGTATAATTCTGATTAATTAAAAACGCTCCAAAACAGCAAACGAAGTGTTTTGTTGGTTGAATATTAACGGTTTGAATCAATTATGTTGTTATAAAATTAGTTGTCATATTTTTCGTTATTTATTTAATTCCTGTAGCACTTATAATGTTTGTGAGGATAAGGTTCAATAAACTAATATTAACAGCTCTGGTCGTGATTTTATGTTTATTAGAGAAAAGCACTGAAATATATTAGTGAAACAGATTGTATTTTAATGTTATATTAATGGTAAAGAAGAAAAAATTCGAAATTGAATTTTTTCATTACTTTTATTTATACTAGGGGGGGGGAGATACAACTTATCCGCCTAAAAGAAGACCAACCCCCCTAGTATAAAATAAAACTTTAATTTATGTGTATTATTACAGTTCTATTTATTTATTTTCTTCGCAAAATTCGCTCTTGGCGCTCCTCTTCAGTTAAATTAACTTCTGAAGTTGCATCGTTCTACACTTCACTGATAAAAGCCTCAGGTTTCAAAAACCCTGCAGCTCTTGCAGCTTCCTGGAAAGTTAAGTATTCAGTTCTGTTGACTGTTAATAAGCCTTCGTATTAGACAATGTCTTTCTTCTTGCGCAACGATTACAGTCCGGGCAATCTGTAAGATATTTTCCTGCGAAAACTTGAAATACTGTACTATCGCAACCAAATTGGCGACATTTTTTTAAACCAAAATACACGATTGTCAAATCAGAGCGTATGGCAATTGCGAAATCGAGTTGCCAACTTGGCGAGTTATATTGAACAATGGTATTGTTGCGATAGTAGGTAATAATAGATTTAATACAGTATCACTAAAAACTTTTTTATACAGAGAGATAAATAATATATCAACATACATGCTTCCTTTTTGCGAAGTTATATCATCATAAATAGTAACGCTTACTTCTATATTTGGATAATTCTCTTTTTCTTTTACTTCTGAATGACAAAAGGAGATTAAATTTTTGTAGCATAAGCACTATCTCTTTATTCAGTTATTAAGTACTAGCTTATTCGAGAAAATTTACATGTAATATTATTTTTAGATAATTATAGCTTCACTTAAAAAAATGAATTTTTCAGGTAGCAAGAATTTATTCATCGTTTCCTTGAAGTACGCATTATCAGGAAGAGAAAATATATTTATTGCTGAAGAGTATATATACGTATTTTTATGAACAATCCATTTTGATTACTTTTGTTATCATTATGGTTATATATATGGAAATAAGAAACTATTCATTTTACTAACTGTTACATACAGAATTAGTATACAGAAAATTATCTGCCGTTATTACAGTTTTAATTAATGAACTTCTAGCAAATTGTCAGTTTATATTATGTTTTCTCCATTTATATTTTTACAAACATTTACAGGAAAACTACATATTAAAAATAAAGTGAATGAAAATATATTTGAATAATTGTACTGCATGTTCTGTGGGACTGTTTCGGATATTTTCCCTTTTACATATGTTCGACAGCTATTCTTTAATTTTGTCTATGTTTATTTTCCATTATCTACATTGCGTAATTTTTTATAAACTGTATTTTTAAATAAGTTATTCGGTTAAGTTATGACCTTACTTTAAGAATTAATACAAAGTATAAAAACAAATTACCGTATTTACTCGAATCTGAGCCGTACCCCAAATTCTCAGCATATTTTCGTGATCCATTGTCGTCGATTCTAAGTCGCACCTCCAATGCTCTCTCTACATGTTTTTGAGAAAAATAAGAAATGGTGTAAACGTTTCATCAATATCCGATACTAAAGAAATTTACTAAAAAAAATTTGATGACAAATAATAAAAAAATTAAAAATAAATTTATTTTACCAGCATTCATAACTTTCAATTACATACATGAGCCAATTACTCTAACCATGAGTATTATAGGCTTCAAAAATTGTTCGTAACTCCCATTGTCATAGCTGAAGGCTAGTAATTGGAATTGGTGCAGGCGTCTTCATTTCCCTCCACGATGCCGTCTTTCATGCCATTCAATACATTTGTTTTGCAAAATTTTTTTAATGAATTATTAAAGACTGTTAAACATTAACAAGCAAAAAGTAAATCATTTTGCTTACGTCATCGACGTATATTTGTTTCATCCGTGTTAAATTTTCAGTGGCGGCTGCTTTGTTTCCATTTTTTTCCTGCATGTAAAATTACCACCTTTTTTATAAGCTTTTATTTAACTTGCAATGTTATTTTCGAGTGGAATCTTGCAACTCTATTTTGAAGCTGATATCTTCAACCGATTGAGCTGAAATTTTGTATACACGTTTAGTTTGAATGACAATGCATGTTTGACCATTTATATTCCGATATTGCGATTAGTTAAAAAGATATTAATTAAAAACCTTAAAACACATAATTGTCTTACCCCTGTGGGCTGTTTATTCCGCTGTACTCAGCGACGCAAAATGAAGAACGATACGAGAGGCAATATTTTTTGAAGTTTTGGCGTTTTTAAAACAGCGATCTAATTTTTCTGTGAAACTCAGACAAAAAATAATTACAGAAACGGAAAGATCATTTATTTCGCCACGATATCGTGTATTTTTTTTTATAAAATAATAATATTTTATTTTTTACAATTTTTTTAAATGAGTCAAAATCGATATGTTTTTTATAAAAATGATGTCTAAATTGTTACGCATGATTTTTTTCCGTTTAAATGAATCGGCATTCCGTACTAAAACAGCTCATGCTTTGCTCTTTTAGAATCAGTCATTTACCGAACCTTTTTTTTTACGATTTTTCAAAAAGTACTCAAAATTTTAATTAAATGCTTAATAACTTCGTCATTTATGAAGGCTTTTTTTAGTGTGTAGGACAATATTATCCGAAATCTGTACGAAGATTGAAAAAATTGCTTAAAAATTACGGACTTAAGAAAATTGTGTTTGTGTTTTAATACCCTTTTTACGAGAATTCATTTAGCTAGACTTCTCGAAATTAACCGGGAAATGGCTTTGCAACAATGATGCGTTCAATGAAATGAACAGACTCAGAAACCTGTCCAGCGATAACTAAAAAGTAAAAAAATAAATTAAAAGTAAAAACCTTTTTTTAAAAACAAGTTTGTCTTTAAATGCGCTATATATAAAAACAGAATAAAATAAACTTGTCCTTTAAAGTTTTTTTTACTATCAATTTATAACGTCATTTCAGAATTTATGTGCTACAAAAACTTGTCGCGAGATTTATCTGTGTAGATAAACAACTAAATTAAATAACTTGATCTGATTGATTTTAATTTTTTGAATTTCAAACTAAGTAAATACGAGTACTTAAATCTCTCGACAAGCTTTTATATCATATAAATTGTGTAATGACGTTATAAGTTAATAGTAAAAAAAGTTTTAAAAGACAAGTTTATTTTATTCTTTTTAGCACATTCAAATAAAAGATTGTTTTTAAAAAAGGTTTTTACTTTTAATGTATGCATTCTTGCGTCATAGTAAACTGGTCTGGATGCTATTACCTACATCTTTGATGTTTAGGTGATTAAAGGAAAGCGTGTATACAATTTTTAGACTTATTTTTTTAAGTTTTTTTTTTCTTGTGCAATTAATACTCTCTAAAATTTGATCATTTATAAAAAAAAAGTATAGGCTCAAATAACATGAAAATAATATATTATAAGCTATTGTCCTACAGTGGTAATTTAATTTTTTTTAGCTTATTATAATTATTTTTTTCAGAATTATAAACTTTGAAGTGGTTTTTCTCAATTTGTGTTTTTTGATACATTAGTGCGTTCAAAATACTACTCCGTCCACAATTATTCACCAATCACTTTTATTTCCCCCTGTATGTTATATATAATGCATGTACCAACATTAGGGATCCATTTTGCTGTAAACTGAATAATATTTAAAAAAATTAAAATGTAGGAGATATTAACCCTTTTATTCAATTTTAGCAAGCATATATATCAACATTTTACTTTTTTCCCCTTCAGAACTAATTAGCTATAGTAAAACGATCCCTAACGTTGTTTACAACATTCTTAAGAATATTACAAAAAAATTTCAGGTCAAAAAATTAATAATTATATAAAGAGTACAATTCTAAAATTTTCCAAATTTTCTTTCAAAAATTAAATTTTTAAAATTGTGTGAATTAATATGTGCAAAATTTCCTCTCCTATCATTTTCTTGAATAGAAACATTTCATGAAATGATAAAAAATAATTTCTAAATACATAAATAAAAAAGTTGCCCATAGGGTATCAAGTCGCCTTAACATTATAAATTAAATGTATTAGTTAATTTCCGTATAATGAAGTTATCTGTTTTTAAAAAACTGAAAATTTGGATTATGCATGATTGTAGAATCCTGAAGAGTGTATGATTTTATTTATCAGCACCGACCTGTTTTGGTAAATCTTATTTTTTTTTTTTACTAAGGGTGAGAGTGGTTTGCTTGTGTGCCTAAAAATACCATTGTCAACTTTAGTTCTTTCTGAATGTTCTTAAATTTTGAGATTTCTTTTTTTGCATAATTTAAAGTTTAAGATAGTTATTAACAAATCTTCACATTTTCAAATAAGTATTTTTTACAACACTTTAACATTTTTCGTGCTATCACGGAAAATAGAAAAGTTCACAAACGTTCTTTGTGAGTAAATTTTTTTAAGCACACATAAACTCCGTACAAAAAAAGGAAGGATTGGAAACGAGCGAAATCACAACTTCTAACTTCCTTGCCCTGGTGAATCATAAACTATTCCCTAGCTTACAATCGGAAAAAAACAGAGAACAATTCTAGCTATCTCTACCCCCAAAAGCTTCCTCTTCTCCAGACGCATACCGGATTCTTTTATTCGTCACTGAACATTCGAAAAGAGTACTTTCGAAGGCAACACCCCTTCGAACTAGTATCGTTTTCTATACCTCCTTATGCCAAACGATTCCTTAAGTTCGCCACAATTTACAATTGACCCCTCGAGACGAAGCTCTGAGCTTCGTCAATGGTCCTTCTAAATCCGAAGTTAGAATTCACGGGGGGTGCAGGAGTTCGAAAAGGAAGGGGTGTCTTATATAAGTTACGGTGGTTGTTAGGAGAGTGAGCATGGAAGTTGGCCAGGATTGGAGGAGAGTTGAAGGGAGGGATGGAAAGAAAAGTCCTCACAAAGAAGACGTTAGCATAAATACATGGGCTTTCGAATGTATACGTACATGGTGGATTGAACTGTTGGCGCCTTGTATCGTCTGGGTTTTGTCCCCCTTTTCTCGTTCGAAGGGGGTGGGTTTGAGGAAGAATGGCGTAGTGCAGTGGGGTGAAAAAATCATATTTTTGTTGGAGGAGGAGGAAGCATGTAGTTGATTTACTGTTAGGGATTTATTAATATTTATTAGGCATTTTGCGATGTGTTTTATGAATGATAAAATTTTATATATAATTTACTATTCACAGATTGCCAAATCGTTTTAGGTACTAACATGGAAAAAATGAACAAAAAAGTTAAAAGACGAAGTTGAAAAAAAAATCTAAATATATAATGGATTTTAAAAATTCTTATTTCGCTTTTAAATGTATATGTATTTAAATTAAGATTAAATAAAATAAGAAATGTTGCAGTTCAAAAATATGGATAGATTTATTGATAAAAATTTAAATACTAGACTAAAAAATTAATATTGTTTAAAATTTTATTAAAATATTCAAACAAATGCTTCAGTTGCTTCAAATCTTTATTCTTTCTCAAATATAAATTAGTAGTTACATTTTCTAATGCATTTCACATTCAAATCAAAGTGATTTACAGTAAAAGCCGGCGCGTATACCACACACTGTTCTTTCACGGTGCATTTTTTTAAATTTTTAGGCATATTCGCCATGTAACGTGCTCTCTTTTGCACGCCCTATGCAATGCTCTTATGTTTGAAGTCATTTATTCGAGGTATTATCCCAAGCTATTAAAAAAAAGTATACTTCTAAAAGTAGAACCCTCATAAGATATATCATTTCCTTTAAATAAACAGTATTTCAATATATGTAGAAGTCTTAATTTTTTTATGCTGATCTCTTTTTTTTATTTTTAAAGTCATCGTTTTTATACCCAGCGTTTAACACGCGCACTTAAGTTTTGATCTTATTTTTTTGTTTTAAAATTCACAGTATTTAAAAATCAGGAAATAATTACTGCATTAAATTTGAATAACGCGTCCATGAATAGATCTGGGAAGACACTAAAGAATTTATTCCAGATATTTCAGATGCTTCCTGAAGTATTCTATACAAACGATAGTTAACATGCTAATTAATTTGGAAAGTAATTATTTACTTAAATAACAAAAAAAATACTTAAAATGCATTAAGGGAAGATATTAATTTAACTAAATTTTGCACACGCAAAAATTATGTCAACAATTGAACTCACTGTTGATGACGTAGATAAAAAGAATTTTTACTCCAAGCTACACATATCTTTAAAAAAATTAAATCAAATATATATTCATTAATTTAAAGCAATTTAAATGGTTCTTTCAACTAAACCTTTTAGTCAAATTCGATGAATAAATCTTTAGATAATAATAATAGAGTGATTTACGATAATAAAGCATCGTCTTTTAATATAATGGAGCATTTTGGTCTTTTCTGAGAAACTTGAACTTTGTTTAATTGGCAATAATGTCACGATAAAACTCGCCTAAAGCAAAGAGAGCCTTTTACATTTAAATACTTATTCAACTGAAAATTATTTTTTTTAACTCGGAAATGTATTGATGAGATATAAATAATTTTGAAAACTCTCTGTATATGATACGTTTTCAAGATTTTGCAAGGTATACGGTCTGAATAATGCTCGACATTTGCAATAATTTCATAATTATCTTTCAAAAGCAATATTTGACACTGTAGTAATAAACAAAATCACGTATTCCTCTTTTTTTAATAAATATGTTTTAATTTGTTCCCGCAAAATGTTTTTGATTATAAAAACAAACAAATTTAAATAGCTGCAAAAGCTGTCATTACAGATGTAAAGGAGTTTCTCATAAAATTCTTGAACTGGAAATGAAACTAGTTCAAAATAATGTCATACAAAATGTAGTTTAAAAACTTGGTAAAAGCAGTTGAGTAAATAATATGTATTTGAATCTTAAAATCACTTTCATATAGCCTACTTTTGCATTTATGTATCTTAGTAAATATTTATCCAATTGTCTACCAATATGCTTAGCTCTTAATTAATGAAATTAAAATCAATTCAGTTATTTAGAAATTATGATTTACAATTAAATATATTGTCTTAGAGAACGTAAACGTCAAACCAGGGATCAAAAATTCAAAATATGTGAAAATAAAGCTCACAGGCAATTGGGATATAAAGATTAATTTTATGCTGGGGAGGTTAATATTTTTAAGAAAACGTTGAAAAAAAAGCACCAAAATGTAATTTTTTTGCTAAAAATCTGTTGGTCTATAGAATAAATTTGAATCCCTAAATCCCATCCCTGTACAGGCCATAGCTCATAGATGATATTCGTTTTCAAAAACCAATTGTTATTAAAAAAACACATACAACAACGAATAGGCAATATTAATTCTTCAGAAATCAAAAATTTCCAGAAATTTATAAGTTTCTATTTGATATATCGTTATACTAATAGTTCATGAAATATTTGTAAAATTTAAAGAACTTTTTACCATTTTATGTTCGTGCTTTAGATTTATGTTTTGAAGCAATGTGTTGTGATTATTGTCTGAGATATTCTGATTGTGTTTTTTTTTTAATTTTATTAACAATACATTTGTGTAATAATTACGTCAAGTAAAGCTTTATTAATTTGTTAATCAATTAGAAAAACTTATTTCTCGACTGTACTACATAACTATGCATTTATAACAACTAAAATGGAATTTTAACAAACTTTTCTCCTTGCTTAACATGCTTCATATTTCAGAGACTATAACATTTGAAATTTTTAGTTATTATATATGATTGTTTAAAAACAATATTTGCACTGAAATGTTTCTGTATAAATAAAGGAAAATTTGAAATGTTTGTGTGTGTGAAACTAGAAATGTAAAATAAAATACTCTCTCTACTACAAAATTTAGAATCCCTAATGTTAATCACTGTGTTATTTTAAGCAGTTTCATATAATAACTAAGATAAAGTGCTTTAGATTTTGTAAAAATTAAAATATCTCTTATCTTGCGGTTCATTTCAAAAATGAATGCCATAGCAACACATCAAATTTAAAAATTTGTTCATAAAATTTTGGTACAGAATGGGCCGTGTTTATGTTATTTTTTGTTGTAAGTTTGTACCAATTTTTTCCCATTTTACTAATAATTTCTTTTTCTCTTCTTAATTTAAGCATATTTTCTTAAAGTATACTAAACAAATCGAAAAACAGCAAAAAAATCCCCATATCTCCATTTTTTTCTTTAAAAAAGTTGCCGCAAGTAGTTGGCTACCTTTAGAGAAAAAATTGTATGAAAGTACATAGAGCAGTTTGTCGGGACAGTTACATTATTTCGTTTTAACCGATGCTTCATCTTAAGCATTTTTGCGTTAAATGTATTTCACTGTATATATTTGTCACACTTTTCCCACAGCTATTTAATTTTATCAAAATGAGAATATATGCTTAATTGGACGAAATACTGTAGTTCTTGTACCTTTAAATTACTTCTCTGAAACAATTTTCAGAAGGTACGATAAAAGCATTAATATAAATTTAATTTGCTTTCAGCAAATACCGTTGTATTAATACATTAATATAAATATTAAATACTAATAAGTAAAATATTATTTAAGAAATGGCATTATAATTCTGAGACTGAATGAGAGATTTATTTATATAGTTATTTTAACTAAAACTCTAACCATTCAATTAGAATTGTAACTATCAATTTACCAGAAACATAGTATCGAGTAAAACCGGATTCTATCAAAATATCGTAACGAATTTAGTTGAAACACTAAAATTATACGAAATTTATAATTAAAATTAATTTTACTGTATTAAAATATTGACTCCTCCACTGCATACAATTTTTGGTATACTGACTAAAATCAAAAATAATTTTATTCTTAAAATATTATCTCAATAATTTTCTGTCTAGCTCAGGTTAACGTCCTCGTCCCTTGACCGAAGTTTAAATTTATAGGGTCAATCGCCAATAGCTCTCATGTAGTTTTACAGTGCGACGTTAGACGCATTGATTGAATGAGAAATTTTCTTTCTTTATATGTTTATATTTAGGTGTGTGTCTTGTTTGTGATACAACAGATAAACAATAAAAAAATGGCAACAAACAAGCAAAATTCTTATGGAATAGTTTTGTTTTCTTGGGAGAAACATCTAATCCAGCAGTTCTTAAACTTTCGATCACCACAATCTCCCTTTATAAGTTATCCTGACATCCCCCTTAAGATTTTAAACACTTCTCCCTTACTCCCTACACATGGCTGAATGATTTAAAGGTTCTTCTATAATTTTAAGACTGCCTCTGTTACTTATACATACTTTTTTGATATTTTTTTCCCTTTAAGAAAACAGTAAACATCTAATTAAAAAATCTTGTATTGTAGTAATAGTCACATAGGTGGGGAAAAAACTGAATTAATATTCTTGATTGAAATACATGTTCTAGTAGTTTGTAATAACCCTTCCCGTCTATCTTGTAGGAGGAAGTGAAGAATGATTCGACATGATAATTGCTAATTATTTATTCTGCACTTTAATTAACTCAAAAACAAATCTATGAATCAGAATAAATAGGATGTTTCCGATTAGCTATCAGGGATAAGGAGACGAGAGTCGCGTTTTTGGAGAATGCTTCTAATAATTTATCCACTTTATATTAATAAATCTTCTACATTAATATTGCTTCAAACGTAGATATGTAACTAATTGTTACTTAATTCTCTTTAATAATTTAAATGTCAAAACGTATTATAAATACTACAAATACCTGAACTGTATATATAGATAGTCTTATCTTCAAATACGTAATCTTTCAATGTCTTGAAAACTTCTATCTTTATATCCCTCTTCGCTCACATTAACTTATAACCACTCTTTCATATATCACTCCAACTTATATTACACTTTATATAGCTTTTACTAACCAATATTCTAACTTCTCCAGCAAGCGAACCTGAACTATATATAATAAACTTTATTTGTATACCGCGTTTTCTTCTTAAGAGAAGGTTGCTATTTTTCATAGCCCCAAAGATTCCCCAAGAGGGTTAGTGGAAAGACGCGCAGGGACGTCTAAAGGCATGGGTCAACTGAGCCCGGGCCCAGGGCCTCGCCCTTGGTGGGGGCCTCGTTTTGCGTTCTCGATTCTGTTGTAATAAGATCATCATCCGGATCATTTTAATGGCAAGATATTCTTCCCGTACATATCCTCCGAAAAACAGGGAATTTCAAAGTGCATGTCAACAAGCAAAAGTGGTCACTGTATTATTATGTGATGACCGTTATCCATGTCTAAGCCTAGGCCTAATACTTTAAACAATCATTCAACTAACTCCTTTGGTCTAAATCTTTCCATCGGTCGAGCCGGTTTGTGCTTAAGTTTTTGAGATTGTGAGTCGTGCATATTTATTTGTTTCGCTTGACAATGCAATTTATACAGTGTCTACTTTGAAAGATCTCAAGTGGGGACTACTTTTGTATAGGAGCCCAGGACCTCAAAAAATCTTCTCTGTGCCCAGGGTCTCAAAGTGTCTTAAGACGTCTCTGAGGACGCGTATAGATCCGTCACAAGTTTCTTCCAATGCAAACTCAGTGGTGCAACAGCCCACAGAAGACCAAGTCCTCCTGTGCCTCTCTCGGTTTTCATGACACTTGTCACTAAGGTGCATGAGCAGATGTTCCGGTCAGGTAGTCAGTTCGACGCAAAACCCTCAGTGTTTATCCCCTAATTACTCATTTATCGATCTAGTGATGGGATGAAAGGCTGAGTCGACCTTGCCCAGTCCTGTGTAGGTAGTTTCTTCCATGGTGCTTTTCAGGGCTCTAGTCTAGGATGGCACATCTTTTAATTTTTGCACTAGGCCTTCCAGATTCTGTAAAAGAAGAGAAAATAAACTTTAACATTAAATGACACCACCTTCGTGGACCCCTAGAAAGGTGCTGCGGGCCCCAGGGGCCCACGGAGACCACAGTTAAAGAACTGCAGGTCTAAGTAATAAATATTTTGAACTTTAATTCGTAATAAAAAGGCACTTTCAGAAAAAAAATTGCTGCACTAAAAAGTAAAAATTGAGGAGGAAGTCTCAAAATCCAAAATCATACTCCAAAACGATCTTTTAAATGTTATTGTTTAAATTAAAATACTGATAAGCACGAATAAAAAAACATTAACAATTGGAAATCAATCCAAAGTATGCCATAGAAATATTAACTCTTAAAATGCACTCGATTCTTTTTGAAAAATAGTTCATCAAAATTTCAATATGTTTTAACTACGTCTAGGAGATTAATGAAGTTTGCTTAGTATACTATTAAACAATTACTTTTGTTCTTAAAAATAATGACTAGACATAAAAAAGATCGTTTCAAAGATTAAAATACTTAACTACTATTTATACAGATCATCAAATTTTAACTGTAGCGCTTAGTTGTCTAAACAACTCCTAGATAATAGTTAACAATGCATTTTACTTATCACATAAGTACATATCAGAATATCTATTCTTATCCATTCCATTAATTTTATACAATGATGAGTTTGCTAATTATTCTTAACACTCATTAATTTGATAACAAGTAATTCACTAACTATCATTTCGGAATAAATTAGAAGTCTAGTATTTTGATGTGGAGTGTAAACAAATATTTGGGATGTGAAACTCGTCTTTAACAAAGGAATGGTTCATTTATTCAATTAATATGAGAAGAATGTTTGCATATCAGAGTATATTTAGACATGTTTTCATAATTTATCAATGAATAAATTTCAAATCTCGTATTTTACAGATTTGAAGGATCTATGAAATGAAGTGTGTTTTCAGTTTAATGGGTGTTTTCCATTTTAATTTGAATGTTTAATATTTAATTTCTCCCACGCAATCCTCTCGTTTATTTCGGAAGAAGTGTGTAGTAACCTCTGGTTACCCCTTACATTCGAATCCTCCTGTCTATCTGTAAACCCGGCTAGATGTGTAGAAGGAACTAAATAATCCACAGATATTATTCCAATCTAGTTTGATTGCTTAATTCTTATCAATGAGTATGAAACAGACACAACACAATTCTAATTAAGGTATATAAACAATGGTAGAGTGCAGATGTGAGATATTCTAATACGGGGATACTATTACAGACCCTCAGCTGAATCTAAGACAGCTTAAATACGCTCAATTGCAACTACGTCGCACACTAATAACTAGCTTCTACTTAATCAAGTGTACAGTACCTGATTCCTTAATGCATCGGATCCTTCACGGGAAACTTCAGACACTTTCTTCGGCTTGATCAAATGACGATGGCTCCACGCTCTGTAATCTTTAATTCCACTGCTTTTCAATCTTCACTAACCACTTCTACTTGCACACATCAATTGTATCAACTTCAGCTTGTCAACAACTACGTGTCAACAGATCACTTGCTCTCCTCCTTTCCTTCACTTACTTAACTTAACCTCTTACTTCACTCTCCTTCGACTCGCGAAAACCGAATTTATATAATATTCCTCATTTACAAAATCACGTTTGGTTTCTCGATGAAGGTTGGTTGAAATAAATATTTTGATTTAAAGGGAAAAGAAGATATTAGTAGAATCGCGTATAGATCCATCACAAGTGTAATTTAAGTATTTATTTGTAATCATTAATACTTTTTTAACCAAAATTGATTCCTGCATTCCTTTTGTTTAAAAGTCATTGTGAATATTGTACTATTTTTCTTCTTAATATCTTCTTTACTCGTCTCCATATAAAGCTGCATGAGGGTTACTGGCGATGGACCTCGTAATATTGGACCATGGATGAAAATCTCACCTGATCAGGCACCTCCCTCTTCTAACTTCCACATTACACCCACAGGAAAAAGTTTGTTCCTCAACAGATTTAATGTGAAGCGGCCCCCTCTACACGGCGGTTCTTCAGCGGTAAAATGCTTGAACTCATGACATGCCAGCTACGAGTGACCACTAGGCTACCGCAGCCACAAAACAGATATGAAAAACTGGAAAAATTAGTTGTTAATTAGAGATCGTTTTTAAAAAGTAAAATTTCTTAGCTACATTTATTAAAAATATACTTATATCATTCGAGCCTCATACATCAGAGAAAAAAAGTATTTTATGTTTCCTATATATGTTTTCAAAACGAGTTAAACTAATTACCTTATTTTTTTCCCCTGTGTCGATAATTGATTCAAAATAAAATGTTTTATTAATATAGCATACATGTGGGAATTGATTCCTCAGTTCTCCACCAGAATGCAGCACCTTCGCCCCTGATACCCCCTGCAACCGCAGATCACAAAAGACTGGAGTTGGACCGGAAACTCTCGCGCAGGAGAGACGTCTAACCGAGGCTCTCGAGGAGAGACAAGCTACTAATTGTCTGATCGCGGGTAGGCGACCAGACATACCATAAACAAACGCGCGTGCTGTTCATAGATGGAAGAATTCTCTACAACTCTGGAAAACTGAACTGTGCCTTTCTTTGTACATATTTCATTCATGAACCTATCATACCTCATCTTCACTCAATAAACGGTTATTCTCTAATTCAAGTGGTGTGTTAGGGCCGTGGGTAGCCTAGTGGTTAGAGCATCGGACTCCAGACCGGAGGGCCTGGGTTCGATGCCTGATGCCACTAAATACCACCGAGTATAAACGGAGTACGTCCTCGTTGAATCAGTGGGTCCGAAAGTCTTGTGGGCGGTCGCAGCAGAAACCACGAGTGCAGGGGGCTGGAGAATATTTCCCTCCCCTTCAGTTCCATGCCAAAATTGTGGATGTGGAGATAGGTGGTGTCGCCATCTATCGTTAAGAAGTCCAACCTGTCTCACAGGCAATGGCAACTTTCATTCCTTCCCTGCGGGAAGGACACAACAACAACAACAACAGTGGTGTGTTTGTGTAACCCAACCCAGTACACCCCACATACATATGTATTACTGTGGTGGTCATACAAAGAGTTTTGTAATTTTTTCATGTATTAGAAGAGGTATATTGACAATAAGCTAAAGTACTGTCTAATGTAGAAGTAAAAAGGTTTCATTCAATATAATTGACAATAGAGGGTTAATAGAGGGAAAATAGAGGGCTCTGCTGTTCCGCAATATTAGTACACAGGCACCTGTAACCAGTATCGTTGGTGGTTGAATTGTCGATTCGGCCACTTATGGGCCAAGTGTTTTCTCGCCAAATCGATAAAAGCGCCAAATCTGATAACCCTTTTGATTTTTCTATCAGTGATGGAGAAGCCGGATCGTGTTGTAGTACGGTTGCTACTCCAAAACACAACTCGTAAAAACACGCCGAATTTGCAATTTTTTATTATTTGGCGGACCAGTGGCCGATTTGACAATTTCCCCCTGTTGGTATTTAGAAGGGTAGAATAATTTTCGTTTAAGTGTTTTACTATTTTTCGTCAACATGCGTTGCGTAGTCCTAGATCAGTAGTTTTTAATCCAAACTCTCTTAATGCTTCAAAAACCGAGGAGAGGATTTAAAGGATCGCTCAGTTTGAACAAATAAAAAGTTACTTTACCTATCCTCTATCTTCAATAACTACTCAGGTGCTATGTCAAATTTTCTTAAAAAATATTTTATTTGCTATTTATTCCCCTTAAAAATACAAAAGTCAATGATTCTTATTTATAAAAACATAAATCTAAGCTTTCTCCATACTGACATGTCTTCCAGAAATGAAATTTTATTATTATTTCTGTATGAATTGTATTAATACGTAATATTTCTTAAGATATTATTTAATGAACTCAAAAAACCACATACTTGTTTATAGCGTGAGAAATTAAATTGAACTACGTTTGTGGGAATATTATAAAATGTTGACTCTGCATTGTTCTAATTAGCATTAGCCCGACATATAGATTCTGTGGTCGCGGCTTACTTGAAGTCTCTCCTTCACAGTCTTGCCTACCTAATTTTTTGGGATGAAACAAAGCATCACCAGAAACTTCTATAATAATTATTTTATTACTATTCAAACACACTAATCAACCACAAGTCAAACTACAAGAGGAGACTCTAGAAGTGAGCAATCTATTTATTCTAAGTAAACAAGCGCAAGTGATCGGTTTAATTTAATCTAATTCAATCTATCTTAGATTCTTAAGCCTTAATCCACTAATTTATTATAATAGCAAACTCCTTCCTAAGCACACGTTGTGATAAGGAAATAAATCTCAATTACGAATCACCACAGCAGTTCTCCTTCTCCTTCTTTGTTACATTGACAAAACCTTGACTTTATACAGTCAAACTAATTTGCATATCAAGGTTTCTTCTTGGGATGGATGCGAATTAACGCGAAAGCTAGCCCCGAAGTTTCCCAAAGAGGATTAATCATAAGGTCGCGTATAGATCCGTCGCACAGTGGTGTAGGTGTGGCCATTCTGTTTTAAAGTTGTACATTTTATTATCTTAATATTTGTTTCCGACATTGTACCATTGTTTTAAAACATTACAGATTACTGAAACACGAGTTCAAGTTGAGTGCTTGAACAACTATGTGCGACTGCTAGACTATGGAATGTGGACTTATTCAATTCAGCGAAGAGAGAACACGTAAACCGATGAATCTAATACCTGCGCATGAGACTGATTTGTTCATTGTCGAATTCCCGCGCTGATATAGCATCAACTTGAGAACCAATCCCGTGGAAGCGCGGGATATGGAATGAGGTCTCAAAAGCCAATATCGTGCTATCGCGGGAAAAGCTGATCATCAACGTTTATTCTTCTCGTCAATGGGGGTGAGGAGAAAAATTCATTTATATATATACAGCTGGCATCGTAGTGATCCCCCCCCCCAACTGCGGCAGTGAACGTGTAAAGCGTCATCGTGCACTTCCAACGAAGGTATATGTGTCGTCTGCATATTTATCGAATCATTTGATTCAGTAAACACAGTCGCATGAGTTGTAAGAAGCCAATTCAACATCTTAGCTGGCGTTGGTGTTTCATAATTATGTTTTTGTGTGTGTGTATGCTCCTGTTAAGTCTTAGTAAAGGCGGTAACCCCTGAATGAGATTAAGATTGTAATTTTTTAAAGCAAATAAAATACTTTTTTAAATGTTGATTAGAACTAAAAAAAATCAGAATTTTGTATTAATGTTTACAATGTGAGAGTAAACATTTTAAATTAAAAATGGAGAATTTATAGGTTATGCTGGAAAAATAACTTTAGACCAGAGAATAATTTATTAGAACAAAAAAAAATATACAGAAATGTATGAAAATGTGTTTAGCATCAATATATTTCAAAATCTAAAATTTGCTTATGATTTTTTTTTTCACTTGAAAGAAAAATTTCGTATCTGAAGCCTTACACGAAAGGTATAAAGTCTCAATATTTTTAATGTTATATATTGAAATTATGGATAAAAAAAACAAATCAAAATAAGTTTCATATTCTAAACTTCAGTTTTCTTATATAATTCCATGATATTTAAAAGCGTATAGTAAATTCTGTAAACAAAATTTTATTCTACCCTTGCTGAAAAGAGAACTCCAAAATTGTAAAAATAAGTAACATATTTTTAACGAATCGACGAGTTTTTTTTAAAATTCCGTCATTTTTACAAGAACGAGGAAAAGCTACATAAATAAATTGCTTTTTCATTCTACTTATTTTATTGTTCATTACACTTTCATTCATTATACTTTTATCTGTTTTTATGAGCTAGCGTGTTACCCATAGTGTTCCTTAGAGATCTGCAGTTTGAGTATTGAATTTTTTAAGTTTAGCAACATTTCATCAGAGAAATACTACTGAATCGATAATAAATACATTATTGTGATTAAATGATAATAACTAATACTATCTGATAATCTTATTGATAATAATGCTAAATAATACTAGTTAATTCGCTTAAAAAATTGTCACGTGAACATATCCTTCCAATGACTGCTTCTTCTAACTACTGCTATGCAACGAGTTATCAGACTCGCCGTATAGAGGGATAGATGTTCATTAAATCTGTCGAGGTTCAAAGTCCTTCCCCTGGCGTAGTGTGTAGTTTGAAGAGGAGGTTCGTATCAAGTATCATCCTAGTCACTATAGCCCTCGTATTGCTTTATAATGCGACGTTAATAAGGACATATTCATGCAGAAAATCACGTTTTTCCGCATAAAAAGCTCAAAAATGAATATTTTTTTTATTTCTATTTCTAATGAGGCTACAAATAGTGTTAACATTTCATATCTAGTTTATTCCCCAGGAGCTGGTATTTATCTTCATTGCGGCACCCTATAGGTGGAATACCAATCCCCGTAAGAAATTTTAATGTCCAGTTTCCTCCCCAGAGAGAGGCACCTGAGCTCTGACGATGCAACCATGCTTAGGAATTTTATTTTGCCAAGAGCATCCATGTTAAAAATGAATATTAATAGCAGTGTTCTTCATTGTTTATGTTTCTAACTTTTCTCTGTCTTAGATGCGTATCAAGTGCAGAAAAAAACTAATTTTAAAAGTGAATTTAAGTATCGGAATAAAATACTAAATTTTTCAAGATTACATCAAAACATTTACTATATCATGCTTAAGAGGAAATTTGGGGGGTTTAAATGGAATGATGTAAAATAATTTTTTTCTTATTTAAGAATTTTCATTCTAAAATCTACATTTACTGTCTAATATTACATCTAAATGAAAAAAAAATGATGCGTTGGATTGTTTATTACTAGATTTATAAAACAAATAAAACAGGAAAGAATACCATGCGCACATAATGTACTTCAATTCTTAGTCCAATTTAGGCTTAAAGATATATATCAAAAGATTAAATATTTTTCTCTTTAAATTTTACATCATTTAATTTTTTTTTATTTTGCTGAAAAGTTTAACTAAAGCTATCGTAAAGAAAAAGTCATTATATTATATTTTTAATTTTATAAAAATCTTTGCCGGCTATTTTTTATTATTGTTTTCTATTAATAGTCATTTAGGAGTATTTTATACAGGAACTTTTTGAGCTCCAATTATAAATAGGAGTTGCTTATTTTCTGAAGTAAAGAGAAAGAACAAAAGCAGATAAGTTTAAATGTCATTAAGTTTTTTTAGTTTTAAAAAATAAATTAGCTTAAATTGTACTAAATTAGTGAACAGACATTTCTTCAATATGCAAGCATACCTCAAAATAGGATTCTATTTTCATTTTGAAATTCCATATTAAATATTTGATATTGTATTAATAATATCAAATATTAATCTCTCGATGAACAATTCATTAGATGATTAATCTCGATGCATATTTTTATATTTTATTATTTTAGAACTTTAAATGTGCATGTTACTATTTCAATTTGGTATTCAAACTTATTGCTAATATTTTACTGATGATTTTCACTTTTTAAAAAATATTTTGTCTGGTTATTGCATTGATTTTCTTATGGGAGCATTTAAAATCAGTTGGAATAAATTGCTAATCCAATTGCCGAAGATCTGTGAAGAGGAAATTTCGTTAAAGAACATCATTTAGATTAATTAAGAAACAGTTCTTTAAATCTTAAATTACTTCAAACTCTTTATTGTATTTAAGTTGAAAATCGTGCTGGTGATCAGTCTTATTACTAATGATGATGCCAGTCTGCTAGTAATGATGCTATTCACGCTAATGAATCTACTAGTAATGATGTTGACGTAAATAACTTGACCCTCTTTAAATAATAAATAAATAATATTTCGCATTGTTTGAAACGCATCATATTTTGTACAGAAATCATTGAGTGAACTTTCAATCAAGTTCATTATATGTTTTAAATAATAAGTCATGGAAAAAGTAATAAATAATTATAAACAATTGTCCAAATACCAGATTAGACAATTCCCACTTAGTCCATTTTTTCCCACACTATCTCGACCTGGCAACGAGCCACAGATTTTACCAGAATCGGGATAGGGGGGCTCATGTCCTACTTCCACCCCCTATTTCCTTGCTTATCACAGATCTCTCCCCTGCGACCCTAAATCCCTTCCCTTCCCCCCAGTTCAAACGAAGTCATTTCTTTAAAACCGAAGATGCTCCTCTCCGAAAGAATCAGGATAAATAATGGATGGAAATAAAGCATAAATAGCGTAATTTGCAACGGTGGTCGAAACTCTCCTTGGGGATGGATGCGTACTAGACTATGAGACGTCGGAATCTTCATTATAAAGTGGTAGTATTTAACAAAAATCACCCCCAGGCTTTAGAGATATTTTTTATAAGATTCCTGCCTGTTTAAGGTTTGCAATTGGTGGTAAGATGAAAAGGGTGTACTCAGGATGCAGGGAAAAAATATGCACAGAAGACAGGAAACGATGGTGAAAAGGATTGTATTTTAAACACTGGTTTAAATCCTGCCACTGTTTTATCGTTAAGTGGTGGTTTGCGGAAGCCTCTAATAAAGTGCTGCTGAGAGGACTGGGAATTTCGTGAAGTTTTTTGTTCTGTGAATTGTTCGCTTTTTTTGTTGGTGTTTTGAAGAAATAGTACTCTTTTTTGATTCTGTGGCTTTTATTTAAATGTGTGTTTGGGGGATGATTGTAGTAAATAAAAAGTGTAATACGTTATACATTTTTTTATACTTATAAATATTTGTAATATTTTTAAGAGTGATATTTTAGATTTTATTAATCCAATAGTCAAAATTAAGCTAAAAATCCTCTTTAAGAGTAAAATTATGTAGAATAATTGTTGAATATTATTAATTTCTGTAGTTTAATATCTTTAGTGAACGATAAATAATTTTTATCAATAATTGATGGATTTTTTAAAATCATTAAACTTTTGTTTGAAATGTTTGCTTTCCTTCTATATGCATAAGAGTATTAAAACGCTTTTATCATATTTTGTTTATGTATGAGGTGCATTATAAAAAAGCTTGTCGTGAACTCTCGCCCGAAGTGTGAGGATGTACCAATGGAAGACACATTATCCTAAAATTGACACTTTTATAATGACTATCAAATCATTATCTAAATTCGACCTAAGACAGTGGAGTCGTCAGATTAGTTCATAATTTAAATACTTATAATAAATTCAATACTTATCGAGCATTCTCTAGATCAGTGATTCCCAAATTTTTCTAACCCACTGACCCCTTTTTGAAGTCAAAACGTTTCCAAGAGCTCCCTAGTGAAAAAGTTACATAATTTCTTAGTGTAGAAAGATATTAAAAAACTCCTTTTGGGGAAAAATAATTTATCAAAAATATAACTTATCTTTTAAATAAAATAAAATAAATTAATGTCTTGGATGAACTTGATGAGATGTTATGAGTGTATTTATGTCCGGCTGAATGTTTGTGAGTGGCAACTGCAAATGCCCCCGAGCACTAATTTCTAGTCGGTTTCTTTTCTTTTTGTTTTTTGTTGTTGTTCTGAGGTTTATAATGGCACTAAATCCACATTCTATCCAATTGGAAGACCGGAAAGTAGTCAACAATTTCTGTAAAATAACCCATAATGCAGGATATAAAATTGGGATCTGTTTTTTGAAAGCAGAACTTGTGGTATACTTGTTCAAACATTGGTTTAAATCCCTCATTTGTGAACATTTCAATAAGATGCTCCTGTGTCAGTATGGATTCATCTGTTTTTGGGATCTGAGTAAGTCTACGCGCAAAAGGGTTCAACACCCAGTAGGGCAACGTTTCTCAAACAGTGGGGCGCACACCCTAGGAGGGCGTAATAATCCTACCAGGGGCGCAAGCATGTTGAAAATAATAATTTTCTTCAAAAAAATATTAATTTACTAAAAGGAAGCAAAATAAATTGTATTATGTCATAATAAAAAATAAAACGCATATTTACACTGATATAATATACTTATAAATGTATCAATACTTTACAATGTATTTCATCAATAATTCTCATCCATTCTTAGTTAAGAACACATTTTATACTTATCAGTTACTCCACGGTCTGTCATATATAAAATTTAAAACTTATCTTGATAATTTGTACGGCTTATAATTAAAGTCGTATCGTAGCTTTAGCGTCAAAGCATATTATTATTGAATTCAATACATTGCCATTGTATGGAGGGGCGCACGATGAAAATTGGGTTGCAAATATTGAAAGTTTCAGAAGTACTGCAGTGGGGAACATCCAAGTGAATTATTGTTATTTATTTAAATTTCCATAAAAATAAAAAAGTCAAATATTTTTTTAAAATTTTATATTAAACTTTGCGTGGACCCTCTGACGTTGTTCAGGAAACCCAAATCGATTTCAATTTTCTACGGCCCCCCTGAATAATGACGGGGACCCCTAGTTGTTCATAGGGACCGCTTTTGGAGACACTGTTCTAGATCCTTGGCAACGCTAAGCGTCCTAAATTGACCCGTCAGATCTCTGAACCCCGGTAATTTCAAATACTACTTCAAGGCCGCGGTAGCCTAGTGGTCAAGGTAACGAACTCGTGGCTGGCTTATTATGAGTTCGAGCTCAGTACCACTGAAACCCCGCCTTGTATGGAAGCGATGAACTTTAAATCTGTCGAGAGCTCAAACGTCCTCCTGATAGTGTATGGTGGTAGTTAGAAGAAGTGGGTTGCAGCTCAAGTGTCGTCCTCATCACTTGACCATGGTTCAAAATTACGAGGCCCGTCGCAAAAATTCCTTGTGTAGCTGAACAGTGCGACATTAATATTCACTAACTCATTCAACTATTACTTCTCTAGCTATTTAGATTCAATATGACAACAATCTCCGAACTCTATCTCGCTTCTCTCTTCACTTGACCTTAAATAGAATCCTCACTTATATAAATCGTGGTTCTATAATCATATAACGTTATGAAGATATTTTCCGTAGAGGATTATTAAGAATCGTGATTATAACACGTTACATGCTCAACTATAAAATATATGTAGATTCAAAAGGTAATATCAAAAATGAAACAAATATATCTCAAATCACAAAACCCAGAGGATCGAAATGTAAAAAAAAGGAGCTGTTGTTAAGTTACTGAAGTTCCCTGTAGAAAAAAAAAACAATAAAACGTAAAATTTCGGCACTCCATGACTTCGGCTCAAACGTCTAGAGAAAGGACAGTGCGGTATCCTGAGCAGAATGAAATATGTTTAAGATTTCTATTATAAGACTGAAAAAAAGTGTTGTACATGCCATATAAGCTACCCTAGAAATTCTAAAATTGTGACAGAAGAAACTCAATAATTCTCTTATTAAAAACATGCTCAAGTAAAATGTATAACAATGATTAGTTAATTAAGAGTAATTTTTAGTATTTTTAAGAAAACGAGACATTTAACTTTTTTCAGACTACGTACAATGCAATAAAATGCCATCCTAATAAATAATACGAAGGAAAATAATTTACTTAAAAAAAAAAATATTCAATTTAAAATAATCAACTGTTAACATCTTTAATTCGTCCCGATCTCCCCTGCAGAGAAAACATGAAATTATTTACAAAATAAAATACACGTCCTTTATGTAAACAGCTATAAACGTTAACACAGAGATGAGCTAAGAAAATGATTAAAAATAAATACAGTTAATTTATTTATTACTTTTGAGTAAACAACTCGTTATATTTTTTAATGATAGACAAGTTTACATTAATGAATCATAAGCTTTATTAAGCTCTACTTATCTTTGTTTTTTTAAAATAAAATCCAGCGAGAGCTCTAAAATACACAAAAAAAAGGTTGTAAATATTAATTATCTATTCATGTTAGCTATTCATTTAGCCAATAGAATTGCTTTTACAAAGCATTTCACTAATGAACAAATTAATTTGTGTATAACTAAAGAAATTACTGTACTTTTAGTATAAGGCGTGTCCGGAATCTTTTTGGAAAAACTCGCAATTTTTTTTAAACAAAATTTATTTTTACATAAAAGATCTTGTCGGAAACTATTTTTAACACCCTTTTATAAACTTTACTTGTACGTAACGGAATCTTTTTTAAAAATTATTATTGAGAACATTTATAAGCCTCGTGCACCACACAATGTATTACACGGGGGCTTACAACACAAAGAAGGAAGTATTACAGTACAAACATGCATGTCTTCTATGGGATTCGAAACCAGGCCCTACTGCACCGCAGTCAGCGTCACTAACCACTACACCGGATGCGTGGCTAACGGAATCTTTGAACAATATTTTTACCCACTTTAAAAGGTCAGATTAATTCGAAATTTTACTCACTTGTCCAGGACCGATGGCAATACAATAGTTTAATAATTTTGTTCCATTGTACTGATCATTATCATTAGGATTAACGATTTCCCATTTTCAGATCTCATCCCGCAACTGGCTACTCATTTCAGATCCCATTTCCAGATTTGGCGACTGATTCCAAATTTGGCGAATAAATGATTAAATTACAACTTAGTTCCACTAATTATAAAATGGAGTTTTTAAGGTTTTCTTTTAAACTATAATTTTTAACATAGTTTTTCATATCGGAAAACCAACTTGTCTATATTATCTTTATAGAAAGATACCACCAGTGAATAGTTTTTGAAATTTGTTGAAACTTATTGCAAAGCATTCTTATCGTGAAAAAAACCCGTCTGTTTTCACGAATTTTCTCATTCACTTTTTCAACCAAATTATCATTAACAACAAAAATCCACCCATTCCATGCTTCTTCACGAACATTGGCGTACCCATCATTGAATTTCTAGCCCACTTTCTCACAATTCCCACCACTCATTACATTTTCATCATGAATTTCTACAAGTTGACGATGAATTTCAACTGGCTTTACATCTATTTCGTACAAAAAATGGATTACAGAGTGCAATTCACAGTCAGCGGGATCGGCAATCGTCTTAAACATTTTGAACACTTATTAACACGTGTGAAAACAACACAATCCAGCTATAATGACGTCACTGGACTGATAATCAACCAGTCACGTATGCGCAAGCGTTGAACTGTAAAACTACTACTGCGGTTTCGGTAGAATGAAATGATACTTTGTATACATGCATTTTCCATACTTCGAGTAGAATTTAACATGTTGTCAAAGTTATATATAAATATTATCATTATTTTTCATCGTAAAAAAAACTGTAACGATGTTATTTTGATATGGTTCAAAGTTGGCTTTTTAAGCATGTGAGCGCGACTTTCGGTTTTCTTTTATTTTCTTTAAAGTGCTTTACTTTGTAAAGTTTTTGTACACCCATCCGGTATAGCGCTTAGTGACGCTGGCTGCTGTGCCGTAGAGCATGGGTTAGAATCCCTAAGAATGCATGGATGTTAGTAAATATATAGTGCCTTTTTTTCTTGCGGCCGGAAGGCACTTTAAATCTTTGTCGTGCCCCAAAACCTCTTGTGAGGTTGGTGGAAAGGGAAAAGATGTGGGAGGCTCCTAACGAGCCCCAGGGCATATACTCCCTCAAAATCGGGCTTAATCCAAGCCAAATCGTACTCTTACCTGTATGGTTCTAAAAGATGTGGCTTAAAAACTAGCCCTTTGCCACGATGAATTTCGTGGGCCTCGATCTGATATTGCTCGATCAGATGGCATTAACAACAACCACTTAAATCCTTTTGTTGTTTGTGATTGGTACTACTTATTGCAGCAGGATCTTGCATATTTTCAATCATGTTGTTTGCAAATATACAACAGCTGAAGGGAACTCTTTTTCTCGCTCAGTATATAGCGGCGTTCTTGAACGGCCTCGAGAAGAGTTTGTTTAAATATACTTCTTTCTGTGGTGAATAAACTACCTACACATACATTGCAACTTTCACGTAAAACAAACGTATTAATATTAAAAACTCAAATTATGGTTAAAAATTTTACAAGAAATAATATAAGCGTAATATTACCATGTAAATTTATTAAATTAATACGATGTAAATTATAAAGAAAAGCGAATTTATATATATAGTATATATTTTCTAACTTTACGAGTTTCTTAATTACAACTTGAATTTCTCCTTCTTTTATTTTATTAATTAATACTCTATTTACCTTCAGCTGAGACTATTTTTGTCTCTCCAGCTAAGTGAAATTAATAATTTAGTTAAATTAAGAACTCCCTTCTTTAGTTCCTTATCCTCCATTTTAAGTGCTAATTTTCCAGTTCTAGAACATTTCCAGCTGTTAAACTTAAATAATACATAGATTAAATTAAATAAAGGATTGAAGAAGACATTTAGAAACATTTACTTTGGTGAGACCATTAGCCGTATACAGCAGGCAGTGGGAAAATATAATAAGATTGAATAGAACATTTCCGTAGTGATTTTACGAAATAAAGTGTTTTCAAAATGTTCTGAATGACAGTTTGAAGGAAACTCAAACGTTCTATAACAAAAATTTAAAGTAAATTCCTACTGTTAGAATTTGTATCATAACTTGTATGTTGCTGTAACTTCCGAGAATAACGCAGCAACAAAATTTAAAATTTAAAAATAATATATTTGAAACACTGCGTCATACAGCAATAATTCTCGGATGAATAGAAAGATTTTATGTTAACTATCGGTAACTGAATAAGAGAGGCGATATATAGGCATATAGGAGAGAGTGAACGAAATATAGGAATCTGAAAATGTAACAAATTAAAGATAGGAATAGTTAAAACAGTTTCTAAGAGATATATATAAATTTTCAAAATATCCATCAGAAGTGCAAAGTATTAAAGAAGTTTAATTTATTTTTGTAACTGTTGAGTTTATTTTAAAATATTCATTTTAGGTTCCAGAGCCAGATTCAGTTAAGAAAATTGAAGTCAGTTGTTTTTGAAATTAATATTATTCTAGAAGAAATATTCCTAAATGTTTGAATTGCTTAAATAACCATAAATTTTAGTATTGTACCATAATGAAAGTGTTGAATTTATGAAGTTCTTAAAAGTTCAGAAATATGGTCGATGTACACGCGGTTTTAAGTTGTCAAGTACATAGAAGATGGTTGAGAAAATTTATGGAAAGTTCCTGCTTTTAACATTTTGCGGACACGACTGTTGAATCATTTATAATTTGCTTCATAGATCCATTGTTCTAAATGAATTATCCGGTAGAATAGACACAAATTTTTATGATTTATTTTTATAGTTATCTGAGTTGTTCATAAAAATACCTCCGTTTATTGTTTGTCCATTAGAACAAAATCCATATGCTTTAGGTGCAAAAGTATTTTACTGGTGTTTAGCGTTTTAGAACCGCGTTTTACTGAAATGAGTTCTTTGAAAACGTATCGCGATCGTTTAAAAGTTTGAAAATACTAACGAAATTTTTGTGGTATACTATATTAGAAATGTTTAAGATTCCATCCATCACGAATTGTTTTTACAAATTTGGTAGTCCTGAAAGCTAATATACTTATCATTTTTAGCACTACAGACAACTAACAAAAGCGTTTTACTTTTGTAAAATTATAATCTTTATCTTGAATGTCATTTAAAATGAATAATATAACACATTCATAACTGAAAATTTTCAGTTTCAGCATATACAAAATAAAATTGTTATGCTATTTTTGTAATTTGTACCATTTTTCCGATTTCATATTCTATTTTCTTATTTGAATCTTTTTAAAATGTACTAAAGAACTAAAACTTCAAAAATCCCCTCACCTGAGTTTTCTTTTTAAAAGTTGATGAAGAAGTCAATACCCAAAAGTGAAGTAGTTTATGATAGGTTCATTTAATAATGCCAGAATCAAATAAATAGAAGTGATAGTGACTGACTACGAATCAACACTATAAATAGACGATTAAGAGCATACAGAAGAATTCAAGACTTTTTCTCAAGAAAATATTTTCTTATAAACTTTGTATTTACACTGAAATTGTAAGTTCATACCAAATAAAACTCTAAAAGACAGCATAAACTCTTGCACAAGCAATTTCTTTGCGGTATATAAAACGCCAAGAAGCGTTCAGGCGTTATCCATAGTTTTACAGGAAATATGAAAACGAAAATGACCTTCTGCGGGTGAGGAAGTGATTTTGTATCATTGCGACCTGATTGGCTATACGCGCCAAAGATGGTTCGCTTATTATCAGGTTCAGATGGGAAGAAAAGAGAATGAACTGAATGATGCGGTGGCACGAAAGTTATAGCGATCATTTGGTGTTCGGTTCAGAACAAGACCGTGTTGTCAAAGAAGAAAACTCTCGGGTGCGTGAAAAGATCAGGCACCTGGGATTGTGACACTGTATCACCAGTAGACTTTGCAAGTGAGAAACATTTACGAACATATCGGCCAGCAGTATATGCACACTGGCGTGAGAACCAAATGTCCATCAAAGGCAATGAGGCCGCTTGAGCACGCGAATTATTGTCATCACACGTCGCAGCATCGTGGGTCCATCTGAAGGCACAGCGTGGTGGTGACGAGCACCAGTCCATTTGTGGCATACGTCTGATACACCATCATGAGGGCATATCGCGGTCGTGTTGCTTGTTCAGTGGGCGATGTCGCAGTAACACGAATGAATGCACATGGCCACCATATTGAAGACTGCCAGAAGCCGTGATACAGCTTTAAATACTGTGTCCGGCATGATTATTCCACGGCGTACGTACGATGCGAGAGCAAAAGGATGAATGCTATCGCCCAGATAAAATATTCGTTGTTGGATAGCGTCCGCGTTTTCTTGCAATTGTAAGGATTACACTGTTTTTAATTTTCGTAACAATGACGCCAGGAATGCTTGGCAGTTTTATAATTCACCGTAGTGAATCAGCTGTAGAGCGCTTATGCGGCGCCGTTTTGAGACACCGTGGTATTATAGCTACGCAGCAAGAACACCCCGATGTTTGTAAAGAAGTTTATCACGACATATATCTTTCTAGAAAAGACATAACATTTGTTTATCTCAAAATATTCTTGCATATTTAATCATAATCTCGAAAATACTTTTTATTCCACACCCTTTATACATTCAGTTATTATAAACTATTTAATACTTTCATCTAAATTCATATAGCACCACCGCCGTGATATCCGTGTTTCGTGATCTCTCGAAAAGCATAAGCTAATTATTTCCAACCCGGAATTTAGAGAGATACAAAGATGGATCATCACTTAATGGCATCATCTGATCACCCTATTATCTTCACGACCCCTAAAATATTCAAATGGACGTCAATCAACTGGTTTCCTGCTGTTTTGCAGTTAATTGTTCTGGCGGGAATACCGCTGGTTATCGCCTTATGTACTTTGAAGAATGCACATTGATTAATGGCAAATGTTATACCAGAAAGAAATGGTAAGATGCGAGATAATTTGTTTTGCTTATTGATGTTTAATTTTTCAAACATAGCTGTTTAATTAAATATTTCTAAACAACAATATAAATATTTCAAAGATATAATTAAATCAGATAAGAAATAAATTTAGCTTTTAAAGAAGTGCAGTAAAGATGGGGTCTATTTCGCCAATGGTTAAATTATTAAGAAAATCCCGC